>CM069862.1:195583300-195888300 GCA_036172795.1 Pelodytes ibericus
AGGACGGTACCATTGTGTAGTTCACCATGACATTCTGACTCATGACTGGAAAATTGCAATGATTTTCTATTTTGTCGAGTTCTTTCGAGTACATTGGACACCCCAAGAAGCCACACAACTTCTTGAGAGCTCTTCTCAAGTCCTGGAAAGAAAGAAAAAGTTATCTGTACAATATAAAATCCCTTTTTATGTATAGGATGACTTCAGGAGGACCAAAGATTGTTTATAGTAGTAGAGTTAGACTTTGTGTAGCAAAATTAATTTGAGGCATCTGATGGTCCCTACATTGCAAACAAATACATGCAGGGAATCATTGACAATGTATTTCAAAGCTTACTACTCTAACCATCTTTGCTTGTGTTTACAGTCCAAGAGGATCTGTGTAGAAGAACTGGGTTCTCTTGCACTGAGCATGTGCAGTAAGAGTTGCATTCATAAGCTGGCACCTTTGAGTTCCATCTGGGTCCTAAGGACCCTCCTGGATCCATTGTAGTGCTGCCTCTGGGAGGCTAATCTATAGAATCTTGGGTCTGATCTGGTTTTTACTTCTCATTCTCTTCCCATTGTTCTACGACCGGTTCTCATTTCTGGGGTGTTCACAGTTACCTCTCTCTCATGTCACACTTCACTTTTTAGTCTGTCAAAGGCCAGAACGTTATCTCATAGACAAGTCTTGCTATACAGGATATTCACATCACTAGCATTTAAAATTCTTCCTGGAACATAGTACAACCTAGAAGGCACTGTTCTAACCCAAACTTTCGGGGATGAACTAACAGACTAGAATCATCTGATTTGAGACCATCTTTAATAGAGAGGAGGCAAGCTGTGTTCATTCCATCTATGAACGACATGTTAGTAAGTAGGCGGACCTTGGAGAGAGTTTATAGATGGAAGGAGTGAGGCAATTGGAAGATCACCCACCTTGTGCAGATCCTCGTAACTGATGTAACTTATATCAAGGGTCTTCTGCTGAGCGTACCAGCCTTTTACATGCTGAAACCAGGAGCCATAATGCACTATGGGACAAAACAGACAAAATTAGCTACACCTACATCCTTTGATGCTTTGGAAGATGTACCTCCATCAACTCCAGGATTTAGAGGAGTAACTTGCATAAAATGGACACAGTAGACACGTAAAATATGATCCATGGGGGATATTCCAAAAAGTGAAGCAGCCACTATGGAAGGCAATCGTCCGTTTCTGCTGGTTGTTCGACGTTTTGGAATTTGCCCCACAACAGATCATTTTAGAAAATCCGCCTTCTGTTTGTCAGCTGGCCAAGTGCAGATTATTCCCATCTATTCTTACATCACCCAGAGTGTAAGATACAATTGTCAGTATGGATCACTGGGCAATATCACTGGACACATTGGACTTCTCTCGTACAGATCAGAAATTAATACCCAATATATGTCAAGGACCAGAAAATTTTATGCAAATAAATAATGCTCTTTTACAATCGAATTGATCACCAACACTTTTTTTTATAGCAGGATGTGGGGACAATAGCTCTAACATTTGTCTTCGATGAAAACCTAAATTATATATATTTTATATATATTAAAAATTAATTTATTTATCTCAGTTTTTTTTTTAGTGACAGCAACAGTACAATTATGGTCTGACCTTTGCCCTCCAGGAATTTTTCCAGGAATTCTGGGAAGGAGTCAAAGTCAGGCAGGAACTTGGCCATTTTGTGGAAAAAGTAGAAGGAAACTGCCACGTCTTTGGGATTCCTCAGCACGTAAATCACCTGGGAAGACGAGAAATATATAGTCAGAAACGCTCGCCTCCGACTGGTGACGTCTCTGCAAACCCGGAGTAACATTGGAGTGTGTACTCTCACCTGGAGAAACTGGAAAGGTAATTATTAAAAGCATTATAGCAAATATAGTCCCGCAATAGCTGGGGGGACAGCCATTACGGTTACACACAATCAAATTACTTACGAAAAGAATCCTTAAAAACTTGCATTAAGTTGGCCAAAAATGACACAATTCTGGATAGACTGCTTATAATAAAATTGAGTTTTTATACGGGTCAGAGTCCAACCAAGTTCTACTAAATAAGCAAATGTTTACATTGGGAATTAGAAATTTCCTGCTAATTTAGTATCGTTTTCAAATCTTTCTGGATAGCAACATCAGGCGAGAGCTAGTTAGCATCCCTTAATGCAATGTTGAGCTGAGGAAGTAACAGTCGGCGACTGAATCAGCCTTGACACTTCAGATTGAAGCATACATATTCCAGATAACAGGGCCATGCATTGTATTAAAGTATGTGCCATTTTACCCTTCAACAAGGCTACAATAGAATCAGTTTTTTTAATTTAGTTTAGACATCTGGAATGTTTTAAAAGGTTCAATCCTTTGTTGGAGAGGGCGGGTTTGTGAGTAACGGACAATAAAAAGCCATATCTTGTACCAAGCTATATTACATTTTCCATTCAAAGCTTGTGGTAACGTGGCTTAAACAAGAAAAAAAAAAAAATTCTGAAGCTGATAATCCATGTACATTTCAATATGTTAAATTGTGGTTAACCGTGCAAAATGGTGATCTACACTGATAAACACAGTGACGGTATTCGAGCCAGAGGTGATGAAGGAAGCAGGCCTCCTCCTCCTCTTTTACCAGCCCAGCCTTGGTCTCTTCTCAAGTGTCCACAAAACCCACACATATCCCATGAAAGACTTATTTTTCCTCTGCCTCTTGGGAGACAGAACTTGAGTAAAGGTCATTATGTAGTCTGCTTTGGTCAAATTGGAATTATGTGGGAGATGTCAACTTTGCAATTTTTTTTTTAGTGTCTATAAGACTTTTTAGTCTCACTTTGTGACTTTTTGTTCAGGGCACATTTTGTGGCTGTTTTATACATAGTCTGCAACAATATCCTTAAGCGATAATTAGATCACTTTTTTATTTAATCGCAGTTGGCGCACAGGGACTTTTGTTGTGAGAAAAATTAATTTTATACATTGGTGTAGATGAGAATTATGATGCAATTGCGCTACATTTCTGACAGAAAACCCCTTTATACACAACCCTCCACTGTGTTGCGATTTGGTCTGGCAGCAGTGGCGGATGCTCCATATGTGCTAGGTGTGTTATACTTTATACAGAGTGAGTGACTCTGTTGCCGAATTCAACGCTGTGTCGTCTTTCGGATGTAACGACGTCTCTTGGGTATTTCGCCCCTGCCTGGCAGAGGTTTAGTCTGTGTGTATTGAAAACGTACTTTTTTTTGGGGGGGAACTTACTTTTGCCTTGGTGTTCTGCAGCATTGGTGCAAGCACCTCACTGGGAAGGTGGGTGGTGATAATTCGGGGTCCCTCTCCATCATTGATGGTATCTTTGAAGTATGTGTGCTCCAGCCACGGTGCACGCACCCAGTTAGGAATGGTTGTGGCCAACTCGGGGTCTCCTTGACTGTAGATCAGAGTCAAGATTTCTTGCATCCATGTTGTTCCTGCATTAAAAGAAAGAAACCAGTTATCAATTTCTAAAATTAATTTCTAAGTAAAAAAAAAAAAAAGTTTAAGACACGGCTCTTTTAAGATGACTAAAATGAATTGTGTCCCATCCTTAACCCTTTAATAGATATTAGCTTTGATTTTAGGCACTTCTATTAGAGATCCCATTTTTAAAAGTATTGCTTGCTTAGAGACTTAACAATGTTGCAGTATTTACATAATCAGCTCATGATTTATTTAGGCTTTAATAAGGTTGCACGCCAAAGGTTACTTTACAAATGGACAGACATGGGAGCAAAATGTATGTATTTGGAATGAAAATTAACTAAAAGATAGAATGCAGAGAGTTGTTGTAAATGGAAAATCCTCAAACTGCACCAGGGTATTAAGTGGAGTACCTCATGCATCTGCCTTAGGTCCTCAACTTTTTAATGATCTTCCAAGTTGTATTGAGAGCCACATCTCAGTGTTCGCAGACAACAAAATTAGGTATGGGAATACAGTCTAACCTTGATGCAGGACGTTTTATACAAATTGAGTTATGCATTGTGGGGAAAATAATAATAATAATGCAACATATACTTTAAATGGTACTTTAATGGTAAAAAGGTACTAATGAGAAGGATTTTATGAATAATTATAGACAACAGACGTAGCAACAGTGCACAATGCCAGTCAGCAGGGACCCCTCCCCCCCCCTCCCCCCAAGCATGTTATCGAGGTCTAGTGTTTTATGGAGGGTGGTTGGAAGCAGTTTGTCAATATGCCAGTCATATTTTGCCACTCAATATGCCAGTCATATTTTGCCACTCAATATGCCAGTCATATTTTGCCACTCAATATGCCAGTCATATTTTGCCACTCAATATGCCAGTCATATTTTGCCACTCAATATGCCAGTCATATTTTGCCACTCAATATGCCAGTCATATTTTGCCACTCAATATGCCAGTCATATTTTGCCACTCAATATGCCAGTCATATTTTGCCACTCAATATGCCAGTCATATTTTGCCACTCAATATGCCAGTCATATTTTGCCACTCAATATGCCAGTAATATTTTGCCATTCAATATGCCAGTAATATTTTGCCATTCAATATGCCAGTATTTTGCTCATTATATGCCACCCCCTTCCCCAGTACTTACCTCCTTGTTGCTCTGTCTCCTGGACGTCTCCTCTGTGCAGTCTTCCCTCCTGCACGGATGAGGGAAACACAGCCACCGAATGTGACGTAAGGTCAAATCCGGTCACTTTTTAAAAAAAACTTTATTGAAGCCACTGGGCTGGAGTGGAGCGCAGAACACTTCCCTCACAGCACGTAGCCCGGCTAAACAGATGTTGTGGTCTGGTGCTGGGCCACGGGCCCAGAGAAATTTTTTTTCCTGGAGTGACCTGGGCCCGCCGGGCCTGGGACGCCAGTATCGCCCGTCACCCCTGATGGTGGGCCTGATTTTGTGCACCAGTCCATAAAAGGACATTATGGAACTAGAAAAAGTGCAAAGGAGGGCTACAAAATTAAAAAGGATATTTGAGGATCTTAGTTCTTCATCATTTTAAATTGAAATGAACAAATAAAAAACCTTAGTGAGCCTTCACTGTTCTATATAGGGCTATCAGGGGGCAGACATGTTTGGTCAGATGCGTTAGATCTTCATTCACGTGACCCAAGATTCTAAACAACATGTCAGCCCCCTGATAGAACAATGCAAGCAAAGAGGGCTCAAAAAGTATTTCTATTTAAAATGCCTGCACTCAATGTGATTTTTCAATGAAACAACGCAATTTGTTAAAATAGCTTCCTACAAATAATGCATTCACCTACCGCTCATAATAGGACGCCCCCCACGCACGGTCAGCCTGGTACTGTACCTGATTTTGGGTAGGAGGCTATAACTATATCCCCTTCTTTGAACTGGAACTCCTGGGCATACTTCAGAGACTCAGCAGTGTGTAGATGTCCTGGGAGTTGAATTCCTGCAAAAGTTTCTGTGACATCCATTCTATCCATGATGGGTAACCGGGTAACAAATGGTTAAAAAAAAATGAAAATAAAAAAAGAAGCCAATTAGCCCCTCCACATCACAAAAGATACTAATATGGGGATTAACTAACACACAGAGCCCTGATCCCAGTTGAATTAGATACAATAAAACCCAACACCTCTATGAAACACTGTTTTTTTTTTCTTGCAACACAGGAAGCTATAGAATAGACTGATTTCCTGCAAGTCTTTCTGATGTGGCCAAATGTGCTATCAAGAAACGCTGAAGAGAGACCACCCTTGTCTTCTGCAAACGAGATGCAAACACTTTCTGCACAATAATAACACAACCCTCTGCAGGCCTTCCCTATCTGAAGCCAGTCTGTCTGCCCTATAATCTCCACCCAGCAGGCGGGGGAAGGGGAGAGGGGGGGGGGGTGTCAGTGTGCCGAAGGTGGGATTTAGCCCAGAGGAAATCCAGTGGGATTGGAGGGGGAGGGGGTAAGGGGCTTTCCCCTCTATAAGAGTGGGTAGGCGTGCTAGCTAGCCCACTCCTGTGTAATTTTTCCTTGCAATCTTTTGTACAGCCTGGGATAGACAATAAAGACTGCAGTGGGAGGTTACGAGCTGGGTCTGCAGTTCAAACCTAGGGTGTTGTGTGTGGGGGGAAGGGGGGTCATCCCGTCATGCCCATGGTTGGAAGCGATTGGCATTGAAGGAGAACCCGGGCAAGCTTTTTTGGGATTGTGCATTTTATTGGTTTGAGCAAGTTGTCATTGTCTTGATTAGCTCGGTAAGGCAGATATTGGGAATGGACCTCCAATGACCCGCAGCCACCTCAAGACAGTCTGACACCGGCTAGCAATCATGGGAGTTGTAATTTAGTGGTATCTAATGACACCCCCCAAGTATTAGCTAACCTTGTGGCAGTCCGTCTGTAGTGGGTGTAGAGACTTCCCATCATGCTCAGCCACATGGATTTAACGTGTCATATGTGCCTTGATATTAAACATTACCTGGCGCGCCTTGTTTATCATTAATAATACAGATTCTTATAAGAATTAGGAATTCACTTAACCAAGTGGAGAATTTGAGACATTTTGTGACCGTCTGAGACGTCACTAGGGTTGGTGCCCCCCCGCCCCCAGATTTCCTCCAGTACCATGCCAAACAGATTCCTTATTTATGCCACACACAGGACCCCCATCTCTCTTTATTTCCCCCTCTCGTCCGCTGCACCCATATTGCACCAAAAGGACTTGCACTTGGCTTGCACTCCTACTGCACCAACATGATTTGGCATGCCTCAGTGTCAGTTTGCCCCACAGAACTGCCCCTGCTGAACAAGCCACAGTGTCACTTTCCCCCATAGTACATGTTATTTGGGCCAACAGTACATGCCACAGCATCAATTTGCCTATTTAAATAAGCCACTTGATACCAATTAACATATGCCACAGTCACTTTGCCTATTAAAATATTTCACAGTTTGCTCATTCAGATGCCACAGCCAATTTGCCCATTCAGATGCCACAGCCAATTTGCCCATTCAGATGCCACAGCGGTCTAATTCGTGATTTGAGTGATTGCACGCATGTGCAGTTCACTCAAGGGGTAAGATCTGACTTCCTAGAGTATGCCGGGGACAAGTCCTGTGAGTGCAATCTGCATGCTGGGTACAAGTCTGAGTGCAGTCTGAGTGCATGGGTAACGCCTGGTGCTGGGGTAAGTCCTACGAGTGCAATCTGGGTGCTGGATCAAGTCAAAATACCCAATATGAAAGCTGGCGTAAATTTCCAGTACTGGAGCAAGTCCTGTGAGTGTACCGTAATCTGAAAGCTGGGGGTTAGTCAATATACCCAATCTGATAGCTGGGGTAAATTTCCAGTGCTGGGGCAAGTCATGAGAGTACAATCTTGGTGCTGGGGCAAGTCAATATCCCCTTAGTATGTACACAAGGTTATAGCTCACCCACTTCCCTGACATTCCCATACCCGGGGCAATTCATATAACCTTGTGTACATACTGGGTTCTATGTATTGCCTTGTGCATGGGATATATATCAGGGCAGTGTGTGAGACATACCCTTGTGTACATAGTGGGGGGCATATATTGCCCTATGCAATGGTTTAAATCAGCCTTATTTCTAAATAAAACTGTTCAAATGTGCTTTAAAATGCATCCTTTTTATGAAAAAGAAAATAAATGTTATTCCTTGGGGCCGGTATAATGACGCAGTCCTATGGGGTTGGTATACAATTATTTCCAGGGCTGGTTTTTATTCCCAGTCCGGCACGTTTTCACATATATAATTTCCTGTTTTGTAACTTTTACACTCCTGGGTTTAGTATCACCATGGTATTGTACTACAAAATATAAACACTCATGTGGCAGCCTTTTTATCTGTGTCAAAGGTTTTCTATCACAAACACTGTTTATACAAAAATATATCATTGTGCATTGTGTTAGCAGATGTGCAAGCAAATGTATAAATTAAGAGAATATTAGTTTTACATGTGTGGGTGGAGTCTCCTGCTTATGACATCACCTGTGGCACGGTATGCAAATTAACTGCTTTTCAGTGGGAAAGATGTAATTTGCATACCGTGTCACAGATGATGTCATAAGCAGGAGACTCCACAGACACTTAAAACACGTTTTTTTGTCCCAATTTAGGCATTTACAGTTTTGCCAATACAATGTATAAATCATTTTCAATCATTGTTCAGGTGATCGATGGAGATAGGGTTGCCACCTTTTCTTCAAAAAAAAATACCGGCCTTGGTACCGTCTCCATAGACTTAACATTGGCCTGATGCCAATTTTTTACCGGCCTGCCGGTAAAATACCGGCCAGGTGGCAACCCTAGATGCAGAGCATAAAAAAATCAGGTGATATAGTCCCTTTAAAACCAAAATTTGGGGCATCCTCAACTTTGTTTAAGCTTAACTAATTTAAGATATTAAAACAATGGTACATTTCTAAAACTGGTTTAGCAGGTTTTAAAATATTTAATAGACTTTAATCTCACTGCTGTACAAATTCAATGATGGGGACTTTGTACCTATATTTAAATCATTGTGGAAAAATAAAAAAAAATCTAACAGCTTTAAAGCACAACTGTTGGTAAAAAAAAGGTTATGGTTGTCTGAAAGATTGCATGAAGTGTATACATGTTAAATAAAAAGGCTTTAATGAAAGAATACAGTAAACCACCGTACTGAGCCCTCTTGCCTTGTATAGCTCTATCAGGGGGCAGACATCTTGGCTTAAATGGGTCAGATCTTTCTTCATCAGACCCAAGATTCTAAAGATGTCTGCCTCCTGCTAGAGCTAAACAAGCAGAGGGCTCGGTAATGCCCTTTATATTCTTTCAATAAAGCATTTAAAATGCCTACACTTGATGCAATATTTCAATTAAACAGAACTTAATTTTTTTGCAGATCGTTGTTCTTTAATTGGAAAAAGAGGCATAAAATGAAAGTATAATATTAAAAAAAAATGTTTACAAAGGAAATTTTTTTATAAGCCATTTTATAAAAGGATAAACACAGTACACCAGGCACAATTTAACACAACTGAACTGACAAGTGAACTGAAGTAATCAGACTTTACTGGCCACGTTGGATAGTCATGTTGATGAAAGGTTAATTTCATCGCTCATAGTTTAATAGAAGTATTTAGGCATCGGGAAGACTAGATGTTCTCATGTACAGACACAGTCTTACATGTTTACTGCTCACTGAATGGCTTGATATACCAAGTTTATGTGTTTACTGCTCATTGATTGGCTTGATATACCAAGTTTATGTGTTTACTGCTCATTGATTGGCTTGATATACCAAGTTTATGTGTTTACTGCTCATTGATTGGCTTGATATACCACGTTTATGTGTTTACTGCTCATTGATTGGCTTGATATACCAAGTTTATGTGTTTACTGCTCATTGATTGGCTTGATATACCAAGTTTATGAGTTCACATCTTTTGCCTTCCATGTAATTGAAAGATTGCATCAAGTATAGAGGTTTTGAACATAAATGTTTTAGTGAACACATACAAACAAAATAACATTGAGCCTTATTTGCTGTGTACAGTTCTATCAGTGGGCGGACATGTTTAGAATCTTGGGTCAGATCTCCATTCACCTTGGGTCAGCTGAAGGAAGATCTAACCCAAGGTTGTATGCAACATGTCTGCTCCCTGTTAGAGCTGTTTGGAGCAAAGTGGTCTCAATAAGGTACTTTATTTATATTCTGTCAGGCCCCTGACTAGAGACATATGTCAGGGACGAGTCCAGGATGTTATGGGACCCTGACCAACCGATGCAGGTGTTCAATGCGCTGGAAATAGACACAGGGCCTGGTGCTGGGTAACTGCAATCCCTCAGTGGTTTGAGACCCCCAAGTTCATCCCAGCCCCTGTAAAGAAGCTGTGGAATCCAGTGATGCTTAGGGGATAACTGAAGTGATCCTGCAAACATCCTGCAGCAAGCATGGAGTATAACTAGAATAGGTTAGCAGGATGTAGCAGGATAAAGCAAACAGATGAGCCAAGCAGAGCAAAACAAGTACAAGGGAACGGAGGCAGAGCAGAAATACAGAGTGCAGGGCTGCAGGATAGAGCAAGGTGCAAAGGGAGAACTAAAGCATACAATTAAAGGCAAAGGATAAGATATAACTAAGGAGACATACAGAGATACATATATAACAGAACAACATACAGTGGACAGGGTAAGGGCTAAAGGAACACAAGGTATAGAGTGAGGAGCCGGGATCCTCAGACGCTTCATAAGGGAAACCAAGCTGGACATGGGGTTAGGGGAGAGGAGCTGAGATCCTCAGGTGCTTCAGGGAGAGAGGATAAGGGAACATATACATACAAACCAACATGCAGGAACTGACCTAACAGTGAGGATTTGGTTAATTATGGCCATAACATGAAGCTTGCCAACCAGGTCAAGGTACCTCACAATAAGGCAAGTAGCTATATTAAAACTGAATAGCAAACTAATAACAATACACAGACAGAGAAATTACCTGCAGAGCTGAAGGAAGCAAACAGAGTAAACCGGTGTGGTGCATTTATATAGAGGAACTAAGCAAGGGGAAACAAAGAAAACCTGGAGAGGAGCAATAGACTAACAGAGAGCAAGAAAACCAGAAATGGATCAGAGCAGAAACTAAAGTAACAGAAACATGAGAGTTTAAGAGAGATCTGAGACAGGGCTGACAAATACAGGGAATCAAGATACAGGGCATAATAGCAGACATAGCCTACAGTGAAAAGTATGAATGGGTCTGCACACTTACAAGTATCGGGTGCCACGAGGGAGCGTCATCCACACCCATAAAGCAAAAAGAAAAGATAGGAGACTCAGCACACCGTTTAAGGGAGTTTAATCCACCAAAAAATTACTGAAGATTTACTTTGTCTTTCTTATAGTTCACTCCCTTTAATAGAAATGCTCCAAGTGCTCCAGTAGATGGATGAAATAAGCGCAGCTGCTCCGGTACACGATCAACATAGGGTTAATATATGTGTGTACTTGTTGCCATGATTCCCTTTGGAGATATCCATTGAATATGTAAGGGGTTAAATGCCTAACTGGCTGTGAGATTTGGTTGCTGGACCAGCTGCGCTTCATTATATTCATTATACCTGTTTTGCCTCTGTGTTTTTATGCTGCAATCACAATGTTTTTAATCATTTTATATGCACTATATTTTGGTATTTTTGACTACATTGTATTCACATATATTTGCATCACTTTTGTATTTGTATTTTTATGTTTGCAAGTTTTATACACCTGTATGATTCACATATGGGCTGTCCTTGTGGACTCCGCCCCTCGAACTCGTTAGTCACTTTACCCATGTACTATATATTGATGATTTTTCACACATCTCACCAGACTTGAAAAAAAAAGCTCAGTGCTGGGCTGAAACGTTGTTATTTTTTTTGGTGGATTAAACTCCCTTAAATGGTGTACTGAGACATAGCCTACAGTTACATGAGCAACCTCTGGAGGCGACAAGCACTACTGCTTTGCAGGATAACTTCTTTAAGGGAACAGAAGTTATCACACATACAGATTCCCTGGTCATATGTCATGGAGTGCTCACAGGTAGGGGCTACTCTGGAACAGGGCAGGACCCGGACTATAGCCGGATTGGGAAGGTGCCACTCTGGGGGAGTACCACTCTGTGGCCCAGCAAGGCAAGGTTTGCCACTATGTGGGAGATACCACTATGTGGCCGAGCTAGAGAGGGGTGCCACTCTGGGGGGGATACCACTATGTGGCCGAGCTAGAGAGGAGTGCCACTCTGGGGGGGGGATACCACTATGTGGCCGAGCTAGAGAGGGGTGCCACTCTGTGGGGGGGGATACCACTATGTGGCCGAGCTAGAGAGGGGTGCCACTCTGTGGGGGGGATACCACTATGTGGCCGAGCTAGAGAGGGGTGCCACTCTGTGGGGGGGATACCACTATGTGGCCGAGCTAGAGAGGGGTGCCACTCTGTGGGGGGATACCACTATGTGGCCGAGCTAGAGAGGGGTGCCACTCTGTGGGGGGGATACCACTATGTGGCCGGGCTAGAGAGGGGTGCAACTCTGTGGGGGGATACCACTATGTGGCCGAGCTAGAGAGGGGTGCCACTATATGGCCGAGCTAGAGAGGGGAGCCACTCTGTGGGGGATACCACCATGTAGCTGCCCCACCCAGCAGAAACAAGAGAAAGGAATTTCAGACTTAAAACACTACCACTTACATAAGATGTAACTAGATAACCAGGTCATTTAAAACAAACACTAATAAATCATATTTTTTTTATATGATTGAATTACATATAAAAGGAAAAAATAAAATTAGGTGTTTATCTCCTGGCTCCATTTTGTGAATATTTTCCATGATGCAACATTGTCCAAAATCTTCCAGTCAGTCTCACTTTACAACTGTGGCCAATGCCTGCATGATGTCATAAGATACTCCCCTGCTCTCTTACTGGCTCCTGTGTATCATAGTGGGCAGAAATAGGTGGCTGTGCACAACTTTTTACCACCTGCCTTCCAACACAAAGAGTGGAGATTAACCTGATCAAACAGGATCATAACTCCACCCCCTTGTGATGTAATAGTTTCATTACCCTCCCATTCAATGCAAGTCTGTGATCAGAATTCTGACTTATAGACTTCATTCTGTGTCCCCAGCCCCAAAGTGAGATGGGACTAGTGCTGTAAAGTCATGACAGTTGTAGCCTAGACTACCAGGCTGAATCTTACCATAAAATATAAACACATGGCACAGATGTAGTGGGTAGAAAAGGCCACAGCCATTTTATTATTATAACATATGTCATTGGTCTCCAACCTTAGAATAAACATTACAATAAATACAGTATAAATATAAAATTAGGCAATGACAAACCCACATGTTCACACATATGTCATTAATGACATGAACCACATAATTAACATAATTAACCATAACTTTATTAACATAGTTAACATAACCCAGTAAACATGTCCTGAACCAACTTGCTCCCCAGGGGTCCCAAGTCCATCGAATCCACTGCCGGGCAGACCATCTGCCCAGCCCACCATCAGGCCAGGAGCCCCCAGCTTGTGCTCCGGAGCTCTCTCATCTCCATTCGAACTATGGCTGACTCCCAATATTCCAGCCATAGACCCCCCCTAAGGAGCAAGTAACCGCCAAGGCCCTTCTGAGTGATTCCTTACTACGGAAGGGCTACCCCACCCAGCAGAAACAACGCCTTTTCTACCCCTTCTTGAATACCCAGTAAAAACACATCCCAACCTAGGTCGGACAAGTGTACCCCGTCTTTGGCCACCAAGCCTGTACGATCCCCTTCCAGATTGCGGTGTCTGACCACCACCCCTTTTTGTTTGCGCACAAAGATAGACATCAGTTTGTTAATCTTTCCCCTGCTGCGCTCCATTGACCTGAAATCCCGTGCATACCGCCATTGGTCTCTTGGCACCATTTCCGACCAAATAATTTTAACCCCGGGTACCAATGCTAGAATGCGGGTAACGTCATTTTGCATTATTTTGACCAATTCCCTCTGCGGCACCAGCCCCAGATCGTTCCCCCCGGCATGGATTACCACAATATTAGGCCGTTCTCCCCGGTCAATGAAGCACAGCAACATGGGCAAGACCCCCGCCCAACGCATACCCCGGGCCCCGAACCACTTCACCTGAAGCAATTCGGCAGGAAAGCTCAGCCGTAGGCCCGATGGCCTAACTGCGGCCCTCCGTCTAGCCCAGAAAACGTAGCCGGACCCTAAAACAACAAGTAGTGGAAAAGGTGGGAAGAAGGGACTAATGCATTGTAACCATCACTATCCCTTTTCACAACATCCTGTGAGGCCTTACATAGGTCCTGAACCGATTAGATTCCCATCTCCCTATGCGTTTCACCACTTCATCCCCCAGACCTAAACGTGCTGCCTCCGTGGCCGCCCCTATCCTGAATGAGTGAGTGCCGAACTCTTTTTCAGGCAGACCTAACCTGACCAATGCCAACCGGAAAACCTTCAGAAATTGAAACTTGGAAAGTGACATCCCGCTCCTGTGTACCAGGAGAGGAACCCCCCCTTTAGGTCTGACTGCCAAATATTTCCGTACACTTGTCACCGGGCAAGCCACACTGCCTGCTATCCCGTATAACACCACCCTTGCTCCCCGACCTAACTGGTCAGTTTTGGACGAGCGTAATAATACTATAACCTGGTCCTCAGTACAGGAAACGTCACACAACCTAAGGCCCCCCACGCCCTGTCGTGAGCTACTAACCAATTCAGAAATCCTGAAAGCCCCGAAAAACGCTAGTGAAAAGGCCGCCCTGAACAGCACTGTTTCAAATTCCAAGGTGCAAATATCCCCCAGCACCCTGACCACATCACTCAACGTCCCCATGGATACTGGGCGGCGGTGGTCCAGAACCGACCGGCCCCGTTTCATGCCTTTCATTGCTTGCCGAATCACAAAGTGCTTTGTGATATCCGCATACCCTCTTAGTTTAAACATAAAAGCCAGTGCGGCCAACTTAGCGTTCAACTGGGCCGGGGAAGCTTTTTGTGAAGCCAACCGAAACATAAACCAAAACAGTATATCAAGGCGATTTGCTTCCGACAAATCACCCCCTGCCCACTTTGCCAGCTCGTCCCACTCCCGCCATACCCGATTGTAAGCCGTCCACGTGGAGGGAGCCAACGAGGATTTCACCCATCCCTGCAACACTCGGTCCCGAGTCTCCACACTATCTCCGGGCATGGGTGACCCACGGCCTCTGCCCCCGGAGCCACCTGCCTGAACCTGTCCCACTGTAGGTGAGAAAGAGAGTCCGCGATGACGTTCTGATAACCCGGAACATGCTTAGCTCTAAACGATATGTTGAGCTCCATGCACAGTAATACAAAGTATCTCAAGAGCTTAACCACCACAGGGCAGGATGCCGAAATCTTATTGACTGAATAGACTACTGCCAGGTTATCCGAGTAGAATATTACCCTCCTATCTTTCATCGACCAACCCCATAGCGCTAGCGCTACTACCAACGGGAATAGCTCCAGAAAGGCTAAGTTGCGCATCAGCGGCGATGCTTTCCAAGCCTCTGGCCATTCAGCAGCGCTCCATTTTCCCCCGTAATATGCCCCAAAACCTACACTCCCTGAAGCATCAGTGTACAGCTCCAGGTCAGGTGCCGAGACCGCCGGCTTTTGAAAGAAGACCCGGCCGTTGAATTTTTACAGGAAAACACTCCAGACCACTAAATCTGCCTTCATAGCCCTTGACACCCGCAGGAAATGATGACTTTCACGTATCCCTACCGTGGCTCTGGACAGTGATCGCAGGAATACCCTACCCGCCGGGATAATCCTACACGCAAAATTGAGCCTCCCGATAACCGATTGAAGCTGTTGAAGGGTGACCTTCTTGGCTTGCATAACCTCAGCTAACACCCGTCTCATGACCACCACTTTTTCTATTGGTAACCTGCAAACCCCTTGTACTGTGTCTATTTCCAAGCCCAGGAAACTGAGTCGGGTCGTTGGTCCCTCAGTTTTTTCCGTGGCTAGTGGGACCCCAAATGATTTAGCTACCAACTGCATGGTATTCAGTAAGTGAACACAATCTGATGACGTCGCCGGCCCTACACACAGGAAATCGTCCAGGTAGTGGACCAAAGACCTAACCCCTGCTTCTTGCCTAACCACCCATTACAGAAAAGTGCTGAACTTTTCGAAATAGGCACACGATATAGAACAACCCATGGGTAAGCACAAGTCCACAAAGAACTTATCCTGGAACCAGCATCCTAACAGGTGGTGACAATCAGGATGTACCGGTAATAGACGAAATGCTGCTTCTATGTCCACATTGGCCAGTAATGCCCCAGGGCCCGCTGCCCTGACTACGTCAACTGCTCTATCAAATGATGTATAGGACACCGAACATAGTTCACGGTCTATATCATCATTAACAGATGCACCTTTTGGGTATGACAGGGGATGAATCAGCCGAAATTTACCCGCCTCCTTCTTGGGAACAACACCCAAGGGAGAGACACGCAAATTAGGCAGTGGCGGGTCTGAATAAGGGCCCGCCATCCTCCCCAGACTGACCTCCTTTCCCAGTTTTTCCTTCACCACCTCCGGAAAGGACTGTACCGACTTCAGATTTCGTCTAAAAACTACCGAACCCTTAGCCACGAAAGGAATACGAAACCCGTTGCCGAACCCTTCCTCTAAAAACGATGCGTCCTCCCGCTTACCGTAAAGCTTTAGCCACGGCAGCATCGCGCTTTTGTTCACTGGCGAGCTCCCCTTTTGATCCCATAGCACCGGCTGTTCCCCCTGACTTCCCTTTCTTAAAGCATTTTGCGTAGCTGTGGTTGCCTCCACATCCTGTGCATTCGTGCTTGAAACGGCACGAACTGCCCCATTTGCACTGACTGTCGTTAAACAGCCAGCAGCAACCTTTTTTCCCCGTGGCCGGAGAAGAACTTGCTGTTCCCGCGCCGGCCCCCCCTTGAAAGGGGGACGATTTCTGGGCCAGCATTAACTTCAGCCAGAGTGTGATATCCATTTGATCCCATCTCATTGTCGGATTGGCGGCGAGGCGTTGACGAAACTGCTCGTCGTAACGCCACCACGCCAGTCCCCCGTACACTCTGTACGCATCCCAGATCCCATCCAGATAGGAAAACAAAGCTGAACATTTCTCAGGTGCCTTCTGGCCTACTACGCTGCCCAAAATACAGAAAGCTCTCAACCAGTTCCCAAAGGTTTTAGGAAGCTTACTGTAACGTTTTTTCCTCTCTTCCTCCTCCTTTTTTGCCCTGTCTTCCTTCTTTACATCCTCCTTCAAGTCCACGGACTCTTCCAGGGGGAGTAAAGAGAACAATTCCAAGTACTCCCCTTTCCAAATCTTTTCCCTTGTTTCTAGCTTCAAATGCGCCCCCAATGGGCCGGAATATGACAGGTAAGAGTTGTATACCGCCGCATCTGGTACCCCTTCCCTCAATTCGTCCACTCCTTCCTTTCCTGTCCCTTCATCTGCCACTGTTCCTGTTGCATCCCCCTTGTCGCCCCCTTCAGCTCCTGTACTAGATGCCACCCATGCTGTTGCCGCCGACGGCGGTTCCGCCTTTTTCTGGCCCCCTGCCCAGGAGTTTAAAAAGGCCTGCAACCCAGCCATTAGACTTCCATCCCCTGTGGCCCCATCGTGGCCCTGGTGTGTCGTGTGTAAAGGATTAAAACTCTCACCGGTAGTTCCTCCAGCCGTTCCTGACTTCGGATCAGAACTCCCAGAAATGTCCTTTTCGGGAACCGCTCCACCGGCTGTCGTCCCGCTCGTTCCTTGGGTAGCAGATCTCCCATCACCGTCGTCGGATCGCCTGGAATGGGACACAGATTTGGGGAGTGCCGTCGGTGTACTTACTACCCTGTCCCTATGTCTAACCTGTTGAGGGGAACCCTCGACCCTCTGCCCTGTAGAAGCCTTATAATGATCATACCTGCCCCCCGAACGGGAACGAGCCTTGCGGTGCTTGGCACGATATGTGTGATGGGCCCTGGAACCCCTTCTATGCTCCCTGGACGAAGAACCTGACACTGAAGGACTACGAGAGCGAGGGAAATGACCGCTACGGGAATGGCCGGTGCCAGGACCCCTGCCAGATCTGGGCGGGGACCTGGCCCTATCCGCACTACTACCACTACCAGACTCTCTGCTACCTCGGGCGTGACGCCGACTACCCTTCCCCGGACTGGCCCTATGGGAATAACGGACCCTAACCCCTCGGGGACCTGTGCCTATCCCCTCCTCTCCTACCACTCCAGTCCCGGGACCTGAATCTGGACGAAATCCCTCCCCCCTCCCCGGTGGCCCCATCCCCGGGGGAAACCCTCCGTCTATGGTTTCCTCTTCCTCGCCGGCCTGCACGGTAGGCCCTTTTTCTACTTCCTTCCTGGCCTCTTGGTAGGCCTCTGCAGCCTCTGCTCCGTCACTGCTCCAACCTGCATCGGACAAGCCTCCTTCCGATCTTCTGCCTGGGGCTTGGTCCCCTGAGGCCCGGCCCGTCTCCACGGATCTCCTGCACTCCTGTAACACCCATGACACATTTTTAAACATCCTTCCTGCTGTCAGTTCTCCTTTCCCGCTCTGATCCTGTGCAGTTTCCATTCCAGTGACCATCCGCTTGCATCCTCCTGGGCCTGCCTGCAGATCCCTTTGCCTGGTATCCCTGCAGCATCCCCTGGGCCTTGTGCTCCTCCCCCGATCACCATTTCCACCACATGTGCTTGGGGCCTGCATCACCTCCTGTCTCCCGTGATGTCCTCTGGTCTGGGCCTGCATCGATCCCTGCTGATCTTCCCCCACTGCCTGGCATCCTCCCTGTCCCTCCACGTGGCCTGCTGCATCCCCACACCGAGTCCCGTCACCTGCTCTCCACATGGCTGAGGGCCTGCTCCGTTCCCTGCTGTCTGTAACGCTAGCTGGAGGGGCTTCCCGTCCCTCCACGTGGCCTGCTAGTCCCTGGACCCGCTCCCTTGTCACCTGGCTTGGGCCCGACGGCCTCCGATGCTCCTCCTCCCCGCTCCTTCCGCTAGGCCTCAATCCCCCGATCTCCTCGACGGCAGCTCCAATCCTCTTCTGGCCTGGGGCTTGGTCCCCTGCGGCCTCTGCTATCCCGCTGGACACCTTGCCTTTCCGGCGGCCTGTCACTCCTGCAGCGCTTCCGGAGGCCTTCTCCCGATCACCAGGCCGACCACGTGGCGCTCCTCGCGATGTCCTCTCCTCAGCTGTCTGTCTTCCACGCGCAGGTGATCCCGGGCTGAGCCTCTGCGGCGGGCGGGTCCTCCTCACCGGTCTTGCAGTAGAAACCTCTCCAGGAACCAGATGTCCAAGCTGCTCCATCGCCCATCCGGATCCCTTCCTCCTTGCAGCATCACAGATCCCTGCCAGGAGCCTCTCCAGTGACGAATCCATCCTGAAAAAGAAGAAGGGTGGAAGCAGGGAGACAGAACAGAAGAGATCCAAAATTCTGGTAGGATTCAAAATTAATCTGCTTATTTTCCACAGTGCACTGACTTATAAGCCCTTTGCTCCCCACCCCCAACTCCTCCCCTTACACTGAATCACCAATAGATGCAGCCTTGCTAATGCACAAGCTGTCAAGGCCCTCCTGCACCTAGGCGTCTCCGTGGGCTGCACTGGGGGTGGCACCCAAAAAAACTATTTCACAAAACGGCGGCGCCCAGTCACACTTGTTTAGTTATATATTTTTTTATATTGACAATTTTTATTGTGCATATTACTGTTATTCACATATTTTTAACTTGAAATGTGGCACATTTTAAATCAAGTAATTTTCATACAGCGTTTTTCCATTAGTTCAGATACATGGATTACATCAGGACATGTCTTTTCGTCAAATCAAAAATATAGAGTATGCATTCAACAGGAAGGCTTTGTCTTTTCATGCAAAACTATCCTGATTTTATTAAGTAACTGTTCTTAACTAAATTTTAACTAAACAAATATAGACAGGTAGCCCTGTTTGTTTCATATATAATAAAGAGATTAATCTGTGAATGGTCTCCAAACTACCTCCATAGAGTATTTGTGTTGACATTTAGCCATTTAGCCATTACCCCCACTTCTTCTAGTTAGTCTTCCCCTGACTATTTCTCTCCAGATTCTCGTCCGAAGTCACCCTTGTCGCCCTCTGTCCACCCGTCATCTGTTAGGTTATATCCGGAATGGGGTTGATTCCCTTCAATAATTGTTGCGAGTACCATGTGGTGTATATAAAAGTATTACGTATCTTAGTTTGAATTGTATGATCCAGTTGTGTGATGTATGTGTTCCAAGACTGAAATAATTTTTTAGTGTATATTTCTTTGTTTATCGTCGCATTCAACCATTCCATGTGAAACACATGATGTAGTTTTGATTTAAACAAGGCTATCGGTGGTGGTTCGGGTACTATCCAAAAATGCAAGATTGTTTTTCTGGCTGCAGCCGTCGTTAGGAACAACAATCTTGCGTTGTCGGATTGACTCCCTGTTTGTATACCAAAAATTGTTGTCAAAGGTGTTAGTGAAATTTTTATCCGAAGAGTGTTGTCTGCATAGGTAATTACCTGTTCCCAGAATTCTTGAATCACTTTGCATGCCCAAAGACAGTGAAACAGATCTGCATCTAGTTGGCCGCATTTGGGACAAGCTGTGGTCTCCCTAACCCGCATGTCGAAGAGTCGCTTGGGTGAGTAGTAGGCTCCATGCAGGATCTTTAGGTACATTTCTTGGTATGTCGAATATGGAGTAAGTTTGAAAGTTTTCAGTGTATGGGCTGTCATATCTGTGATATCTAGGTCTGCAATGTGAGAGGACCAACCTGCCAGACCCCCTTTTTCTGTGTTATAATCTATTATGTGTCTGGTAAGATTATATAAATTGCTGATAGAATGTTTTCTGGTGCTTTTTCCTCTCAAAAAGGAGTCTAGGTTAGCCTCCCAATCCCCCTCTTCCAGTCTAGACAGTACCGTAGTGACATAACTAGAGGCCTGCATATATTGGAATATGGCAATTTCCATTTTAGGGAACTTAAGGAGGCATTGCTCTCTTGTGAGTATTTTCCTAGTTCCCATATCAATCATATCACCAATATAACGTAATCCCCTAGATTGCCAGATTTTGACCTGTGAATCTGCAGATCCATTTTGAAAGTCTCGATTCCCCACCCAATTGATCCATAGTGAATACTTCCAATTCAGGCCCTGTTGAAGTCTCACTAGTTTCCATGCCTTAATGGTTGTGGATAATAGTGGGTTGTTTTTGACAGTTTGTGTTAGGTCTAAAAAGGGTGTATGCAGTAGGTTGGCCAATGTAATTTGGGGTACAAATTGCTGCTCCAATATTATGTTTGTATAAGCTGGATTTGGTGTTATCCAGTCAATTGCATGTCTATACAAAGCCGCTAGATTAAATTCTTTCAGGTTTGGGATATTGCACCCGAAATTAGATTTTGGTTGTTGTAATTTTCTAAGCGCTATTCTAGGCTTTCCCCCCTTCCATAAGAATCTACGAAAATGTAAATGTAGTGTCTGTTCATCCTGTTTACTAAGGATAATGGGTAACACCTGTAAAGCATAAGATAGTCTCGGGCAACTGACCATTTTTAGCAACGCTGCTCTACCTAGTAATGAAATATTTAGATTATGCCAGTTTTTTAGTTCCTGGATAACTTTATGCATAGGTTTTTTGATGTTATATGAGTAGAGTGTACTCATTTTTTTTGGTATAATAATACCCAAGTATTTAATAGTTTTGGCTGCCCACTGTACTGGGATCTGGGGTAGTCCTCTCAGTTTTCTTCGCACGCCTAAGTTCATTGCTGTTGATTTAGAAAAATTGATTTGGAATCCTGATATTTCCTCAAATTGTCTAAATATCGATAATATTGGGGTCAATGCCTCCTTTGGATTTGATATATATAGCATAAGATCATCCGCAAAGGCAGTAACCTTGATCTCTTCCGTGCCTATCTTTATCCCAGTAAAGTCTGGCATTGTGTGTAAAATACATAATAAGGGATCTAGCGCTATGTTGAATAACAGAGGTGATAGGGGGCATCCCTGTCGGACTCCTCTATACATAGTTACTGGTGGAGAATCATAGTTATTGGTGGTGATACGTGTTGTTGGTTGATCGTATATATTTCTGATAAAGTTAAGAAAAGGCATTCCAAAGTATCTAAATTTAAGAATTCTAATTAAATGTCGCCATGATATTTGATCAAATGCTTTTTGGGCATCTAAACTTAATAGGATGTTTTCAGATGGAACAGGCATGTTGTTTGCGGCTATTACAGCTGCTATTGCTGCCCTAATACCCGTTACTGCCTGTCTCCCCTTCAAAAATCCCAATTGTGAGCTATGTAGGATTTGTGGGAGGAATGTTTGTAGACGGTTTGCCATAATTTTTGTAAGTATTTTGATGTCAACATTCATCAGTGTGATTGGTCTGTATGAGTTCGTGTCTAAGGGGTCCTTATCTGGCTTCGGGATCAATATTGTTCTGGCTTCAGTTAGTGTATTAATTGGTATGTTGTCGTGTAAGATAGCATTATATAAGTCAGTAAGATGGGACATTATGTATGGTTTCAGTATCTTATAGTATTCTGTGGTGAAGCCATCTGGACCTGGTGCCTTGCCATTATGTAACTGGGTAATCGTGTATCCCACTTCTGTTTCCCTGATGGGTGCGTTTAGGAGTTCTCGATGACTGTTGCTAAGCCGTGATAATTTGGCTTGTTGTAATAATTGTACACCTTTAGCAAAATCGTCTGGCTTAGAGTTATATAATTGGCTAAAATGAGTATGAAATGTAGCATTTATGTCTTTTAGATTTGTAGACACCTGACCCACCGTGTGTCGTATCATGGGGATATTATGCTTTGTTTTCTTTTTAGGATTTGTAAGCGACATTAATAACCTTCCGGTTTTGTTACCCCATGTAAAAAAATGGTTTCTTGTGTAGTCGATCTGAGTTTGTGCCTTCTCTGTTATTAAGGTATCTATCAATTGTTTACATTCCAAATATGTGTTTTTGTGTGACTCCGAGGGATCGTCCGCATATAGTTGCATCGCGTCAGTGAGATCCTTGTGTAGGGTATTATATTTTTTGAGCCATTCTTTTTTGCGCATTGATGCATATGAGATTATATGACCCCTCATGACCGCTTTGGATGTCTGCCAAAATAGCATGTTATCCTCCGTATGTTGAATATTGTCATCTGTATAGTTCGCCCATGAACTAAGCAGATGAGATTTGAAGTCATCCCTCTGAGCCAGGTATGAAGGGAAATTCCAATGTTTGGTGTATGTGACAGATTGATGTGGGTTTAAGAGTAATTCCACCGGGGCATGATCTGATACTAAGATGTTATGGATGTTAGTTGATTGTACCTGTGTTAAAAGGTCAATAGAGAGTAGAATGTAGTCTATTCTTGAGGCCGTGTTATGTGCTCTTGAGATGTGTGTGTATTGTCTTACTGTTGGATGGTTAAGTCGCCACGGATCCACCATGTGTAGTCTACCCATAAAAGTCTGGAGGTTAGTCACTTTCCCTTGTTGTCCCTCGTTCCTGTTACCGGTTCTGTCCAGTGAGGGGTCAATCACCGAGTTGTAGTCTCCACCTAGAATACATTTTATATTAGGACGATCAACAAGATTTTGAAACATCAAATCAAAAAATGGCTTATTCGGTTCATTAGGAGCATATAAATTTACCAAACAGTAACGTGTATCATAAATTGAGATATCTAGAAATAGTAGAAGTATCGACCTGCCTCATCTGCTATTTTGTTATGTATGACATGTGGTAAATTCTTATGTATGA
The DNA here is from genome assembly GCA_036172795.1 of Pelodytes ibericus. Lineage (NCBI taxonomy): Eukaryota > Metazoa > Chordata > Amphibia > Anura > Pelodytidae > Pelodytes > Pelodytes ibericus. Next base: position 195,606,697 of record CM069862.1, read on the forward strand.
GTATTACTACCCCTCTGGCTTTTCGAAGAGTGAGATGCAGAGACACATGAACCTATCCATGAGGCTTTGAGAATTTGGGGGTCTGTCTTTTTCCAGTGTGTCTCCTGGAGAAAAACAATCTGGGGGGACATAAGTCTTAGTTGATTTAAGATCTTTTTCCTTTTAACTGGAGAGTTAAGGCCATCCACATTCCAAGAGATTATTCGGATCTGTAGATCCGTTTGGATGGTATTAGTGGGGGTATTGATTGCATTGGGGATTCTATCCAGGGTCTAAATGAAACAGAAACCACTTATCGGATATATGAGCACTGTAAGGACCTTCCATGTCCCATCGCTTGGAAGGTTGTCCTTGCTTGAGTAGTGAGACCATCTCAGAGGGCATTCCAAGTTCTCTCAGGATAACCTGTAAGACCTGGTATTGTATCAACAATGGCCAACAGGGCCTAACATTAACAATATAGAATATGATCAGTATACATTGAGCCATGTTATAATGACCGCCTGTAAAGTAATTCAGCAACTTTACGGTCATGAACCTTATCAAGATTTTAAGATGGTTTTTCAAGAGGGGTTTTGGAAATTGAGTTAATCTGAGTCAAATAAACAAAGTAGAGTGTTAGGTTGGCACCCAGCTGCTTTTTTTTTTTTTTTTTTTTAAACGATTTCTAGCTTCTTGAGGATGTCTTTTGCTTCTTCGGGAGATTCTAATAGGTAAGACATATTATTGTGCATCAGGCGAAGACGAGCTGGGAACATCAAGTTGAATCTGATTTGTTTCTCAACCAGGATTTTGCATATCGGAGTAAATTCCCTTCGCTTAGTGGTAACTAGCATGGAATAATCTTGGAATATCAGGGCCCTTTCGCCTTGAAATAGTATTGTCTTGGCTTTGCGATAGGCTACCAAGATGTCTGTTTTGTCCTGAAAGTTCAGCAGTTTGATGATGACTTGTCTCGGTTTTGTGCCAGATTCTCTGCGTTCTGGGCCTATACGGTGAGCCCTTTCAATGGGTAGTGGGTTGCTCTCGGTGTGAGGGAGATGCAATTCAGTGACAAGCCAGTTTTGCATGGTATGCAAGAGTACTGACGGTTTGATTGATTCTGGTATTCCGACAATTCTCAGGTTGTTCCTTCGGCTTCTGTTTTCGAGATCATCAACTTTATCCGAGAGAATGTGAAGCTGTATGTTTTGTCGTTCCACTGTCTCCTGTAGTTGAGTGGCAGTATCTTCAAGATCACTATGTCTTTGTTCTATCTCATTCAGGCGTGTAGTATTGGAAACAATTTGTTCCATTGCTGTGGATATTGAGGTCTGTAATTCCTGAAATTTCAGATCGAACATGGGTCCTAGCAGTTTGGCCACCTCTGATGCCGGTGTTCCCAGTGGTGTCATGTCTGCATTCCCCATTGTATCTTCCATTGATGCATTGGATGAATCTGAGAGATTTTCTCGCTGGGCCGTGGATTGTCTTGTGTTCGTACGAGGTGGTTTTGGGTCCAGTTTGGTTAGAGATGGGTCTAGTTTTGACAATTTAGGATCTTGTTTAGACGCTTTCGCCTTGTTGACGAATTTTTCCATCGTATGATATAGTACTTGCCGATATGTTAGTATGCTGGGTGCCTAATTATTGTAGAGTATTTACCGTAGCATAAATATACAATACAGTACAAATTGTCCAAAGGTAATCAGCTATTAATATGTCTTGATGGTTAAGTTCACGCTTTTCCTTCAGGTATATCAAATCTCTGTGAGGGTGTCCCAATCTTGGGTACTGTGAACACAGCTGGATGTGAGATCAGTGCTTTCAGGTCAGATAGGTAGTTAAAGTATGTTTTATAGGTTAAGTCCCGATGAGGTGATCCTGCTTTTTAGATAATATTTGGGAGACCCCAATAATGTATAAACCTGAAGTCAGCAACTTTTCATCCAGTATATAGGTAACTGGCACATAGTATACAAGTCTCAATGGTTTTAATAAAGATAAAAAGGGAGTATAAAAATCACGTGTTTCCTTTAGAATTGTCAGATCCTGATGAGATAGAACTTCTTGTAAGAAATGACAAAATTAAGGATTGTAGCTTTAGTAAAGTATGAAGATAGTATCTTCAGGCCAGGCAGTTGGTGCACAGTATGAAAGTCTCAGGAATAAAAGAAGTATATATACACTATATACAGAAAGATTGACCAACCACATTTATTCAGTCATCTCCAGATGTGAGCACGTTGTCACCATGGAAGTGGACCCAGGGAAATCAGTGGATTATTCCCTTCATCTAACGTCTTCCCCTTCTCACTGTAACCTGTTATGAGGCCAGTTTAGTGGTATTCTGATCCAGCCAGGGCCCAATCTCGTACATGTATTCAGATGAGCCTTAAGATGGCCGCCGGCATATTTTTTTTGGCGGGAAAACAAATAAATGTTTGTGGTGTGGTTTTTCAGGTGATTATGCCCCTCCGTTCCCAGTGCATTTTATGATGTACACGGCGGGTGTTAGGGGGATAGACGGGGAATCCGTCACTTATCTTTTTTGGGCGGTTTTCGGCCTCTACGATCCGGCAGGACTGCAGCACACGTAGTGTGGGTGTAGAGATGGCCGCCGCGATGGGTCGATTCTGACGGGACTCCGGGCGTTGTGGACAGGAGAGCTGGGAACTGGATGTCCGTTCCTCTTTGTTCCTTCGCGTATCCCTGCAGACGACGAGTCCCTGGAGCTTCAAATCTGGCTTAATCAGCCTTTAATATCCTCCGTCTGCTGGGAGCTCTGCTGCGTTGCGGCCATTTAGTTAGGCTCCGCCCCCGGAAGTCTAGTTATATATTTTAACTACAGTCGCATAACAAAAACAAAAGACATAACTGAAATCAACAATGCAAAATAAAAAATTTCATTTTTTGGTGGGAGTGTCCCTTTAAGGCCACAGTAGCTGAGCTAGGAAAAATGCTTCCATTCAGCTGCATTGTCCAATTTTTCCAACTCTGCTACATCAGCCTTAAGTTTGATATTCTCATCTCAATTACCTGCAGTTCTCTCTTTCTTGAATAGACCATTGTTCTGATCACACAAACATAGCACATCTATAATCCAGGCTGCCCCCAAGATAGGGCACACCGGTAATGCAAACACTGTATTGTTACACAATGGCTTCATTATTAGCAGTATACCGCACCCAGTCACACTGGACCCTTGCAGAGTTTGCCACAATGTCACACTGGAGCTCCTGGGTGTGGTGCCCCCTGTGCACCCATCTCAGCCCAGCACTGCTGTAAATGTACATAGTATTATATTAAAAGAATAAGACGTTTGGGGGTATAAAAGAAGATGGGTTGAAGGGTGAGTCAAAAATAGGTGCCACCCCTGCAGAGTCACTCAGGGGGTCTTAGAACAATCAGGAATACAGATTGTACCTACCTACTGCCTTAACTTAAATGACTAAATAAATAGATTGCAGAATTAATTCAGAATAATAGCAGAATTCCTACATTAGATTTTTCTATGAGCTTTGTTATGATCCTCAAGGTTAAATAATGAACTTCATCACTTCCTTTATAACTAGTGACCAGCTGTTTGTTGAAATGACTGTAAAGCGACTTCCATTTATAGCAGGAATTAGACACTTTCGGTCCAAGGGTTGAGTTAATGGAGGGTGAATAAAATAACTTCATGCCTTGTGAGTTCATAACCCAACCATGGCCTTCTGGAACTCTTCATTTTAACCTTTAAAGAACCAGCTAAAAGAATTGCTATAGAATTAAGAGTCATCATCACATACCACCCAGCATCTTGCTCCCATTCCACTCTACCTTGTCTTATTGCCTGCCTACCTTGTACCATTAAAATATGCCCTTTCTTCTGCAATGTGGGATGGCAGTGGGTATGGCTAAGGAAGGGGAATGTAAGCTCTACAATGTGTGGTAGAGTGGTCACTAAAAGTGCCAATGCTATTGTGCATGCGCAGTATTCATATTCCAGGGTCACAAACCATTAAGAGTGAAAATTGGGATTGTGGTCCTGAATAGGGACCATCCTGCAAAGAGAGATGTATGTACTATGGAAGATGACATCTTTGCCCTGGTTGTTTCTCATTGGTTGTGCAGTGTTCCATTTTGGAACACTGCCATTCAGATACAACCAATGAGCATCCATGATTCCAGCTATAGATTGACATTTTTCCCCCACTCTAACCAAGGTCCATGTTGCCAAGTTTCATTGTATCGGTTCCAGCAGTTACCGTATTTACGCGAATCTCACACGCACTTCAAATTTTGACACCTTGAAGGCAAAAATCTTTGTTTTTTTTTTTTTTTTTTTTTAACAATCAATTTATGCTACCAACTTACAATGGTTTTATTATAAATTACACTGCTATACAACAATATTATTGAATTTCTATAAGTCAGAGGGGGTAGTACACATGCGCAGTTTGCAGTCTTTATTGCATTGTGCTTTCCTTTCAGTTAATAGCAACATTTTGGAGGTTTTGGATTAAGTTGCAACGTAAAACATCCATGAATCTAATGCACCATCAATTCTAACGCACACTCATATTTTGGAGACAATTTTGGAAAAAAAGGTGCGCGTTAGATTCGCGTAAATACGGTATATGGAATACTAAACTTTTATGTTAGTTCCAGCACTGATAAAGTTACTTATTAACTGCTCAATATAATAAAGGTGGCCAGACGCCAAGCTTCAGCTTTCAATCTTTGACAGATCTCTGGGGAGACAATAGCCCCGGGTTTAGAATTCAAACTATACCCTGGCAGCTAAGTCGTTGTACCTTTCGGGAGATCTGAGGGTAAAGACTGTCTGCATTGTAAGCAATATGGCAGCCAAGGGGGTCCTACTTCTCCTGCTCTGCCAGCTGCCCATACTGGTGGGGGCTCAAGACTACAGACAGGAAGCCTTGGATGTCATGAAAAACTCTCCAGTCATAGATGGGTGAGTAATCATGGGAGGTAAGACAGCACCAGAGTCGCTGTCTCCTCAATCAGGAATCACAATTAGACGTTGTTGGGTTTTGTTTGTTTGTTTTTTGTTTTTGTTTTTTTTAACATGGACGAATGTCACAACTTAAAAAGGACAAATGTTGGCAAAAAAATGTTTTTGATTATATGAATGCATCAAGTGTAAGCATTTTGAATAGAAATGTTTTCATGAAAGATTATAACTAAAAGCACCTTATTGAGCACTCTTTGCTCCACATAGGTCAGATGAAGGAAGCTATGACCCAACATTCTAACCAACATGGCTGCCCCCTGATAGAGCTAAACAGAGCAAAGTGGGATAAATGAGGTGCTATAGCAATCCAGGAATGTAGTGATGTTGGCAAATAATGTGTACAGCAACCATTTGAGCAAATATACCCTCATATTACACCAGAAAAGACACAACCTTAAAATAGTGAGGGGTGTGGAGCATATTCAAAAGACATCTTTTTGTCTTACAAGTACTGTTCTTAATATAAATGTAGCAAAAAAATGGATACACAGACATAGACCATATAACGTAGTATATCATGTGAACATCTTATGACCAACAAAATGTATAGCCCCATTAGGAGGCCCACTCCCATGTTGCTGAGACTTATAGAAATCAATGATATATGGAATAGCAGGAGTTTTTAGTTAATGAGTTCTTAGTTAATGGCCAAGTATCCAAAAGAGGATAATTGCACAATTGATTATTTGTAAGGCCAGGGTCGGACCAGAAAACTAGTAGCCTCGTGGTCCAAACTCCCCTTTAAAAGGAGACTAAATGGAGATTCCGTGGAGTTAGCGAACGCAGATCAGTAAAACAAAAATCCAAAACGGAAAGAGCACCCAACAATACTGGTGTTTTCAACTTGTCTAATGCACTTGTCTTAACCAATGCACAGACGAGTTTATTGAATAAGGAGCCCAAGTATGCTCCCACTAAAAAGAGGGATAATTTTTCAGCCTACAGAGAACTTTTTTAAAAAAATATTTTTGTAAAGATGCTTTAAAAATAAATTTAAAAAAAAAAAAACACAAGAAAAATATTCTATAGGTCCAACTAAATTTGTAAATTCTAACCTAAAAAGAGAAATCCCAGGTTTTTCCCCATAATTCCATTGAGGAATGTTATTTGAAAATTTGGTAGGCGATTAAAAAAAAAAAAAAAAAAATCCACATACCAACAAAAACCAACATAGACTTAACAACTTAGAGACAAAAGCAAACGTGTTACTGCGCTGAGACTATAGGGCATCCTGGAGTGAGTGTTTTTGTGTTTTGGGTAGTGCATAAAAAGGTGGAAATCTGTGTGTATCTGGGCGATCAAAAATTATCTTTCAGAGTCAGAGAGATAATCATTTTCCCTAGCTAGGGTCAAAATATCCGATTTCTTGGCGATGTTCATCATCATTGGGATCATGGTCCAGGATTTCGTAAGTATGTTTATCAGATGGATTGGCACATTTGTTCTTGGTCATACCACCTTTATCAGAAGGTTTTATGGCCAGATCTTGGTTTTAAATTCCTCCATCAAATAATCCGATCAGATAAACATACCTATGAAATGCTGGACCAGGTCATTGAATTAATTACCATTAGCCCAACATCATTCAGTGCATCCTGTGTAACAAATACCCAGGAGGTACATTTTGCAACACTATTATTTATATACAGGTCTAGGACTTCTTCATTTCTAAGTATAAACTTGCTTATGGAATACGGCTGGCTGGCTCACAGAAATCCTAAAAAGCATGCTACACTTCATGAATAAAAGGGACTGTATAACCTAAACATTGTTTACTGTACACGTATTGTTGCCACCTGGCCGGTATTTTACTGGCAGGCCGGTAAAAAATTGGCATCAGGCCAATGTTAAGTCTATGGAGACTGTACCAAGGCCGGTATTTTTTTTTGAAGAAAAGGTGGCAACCCTAAGTACACGTAGAGAGAACAATTATTGTCTTAGCAAAATTGCAAGCAAATAATTAAATTAAAGAGAAAAAAAAAGTGTTTTTAAATGTGTCTGTGGTGTCTTCTGTTGATGACATCACTTGAGTCTTAATATGCAATATGTTGGGCAGAGACCCACAGGGTCTATTAAGACCCTGATCCGGTCTCTGCAATTGTACCCCTTTGCTCACCTCATGATTGGGCCCAGGAACAAAAAAAAAAATGGCATTTTCTTGCAACTCGATATATTAGACTATTAAATTTACATTACAAAAGGTCGCCCAGTGTGACGGTATCCTCTGTCACTGGGGAGGTGACTGCGGGCCATCCTCCTCCCCAGAGCCTATGGACCCTGTCTGGGGAATAAGGTGTTGTGGCCTCCTGTCCGTTTGCAAGTCATTCATTGTCTTTTTTGTAAAATCAGGAGGTATGTAACTTCACGGCGTGAGAAACTAATTATACTGTTTGCCTGGACCAAGTTAACTAGAATGAAAAAGAAAATAGGTGGAAAATAGAGGATGTGGAAAAACGTTAGACACTGTGTTAAGAAAGAACTACCGGCAAACACAAAGGAGTGATGCGGGTGCGGGGGGGGGGGGGGGTATCAGGATCTCGAGACTGATTTTAACCGATGAAAAGAAGTTATGCTACACCGTATTAACTACAGGTGCTGAGCTAATACTAGATTTGATTTTTAAACCAATAACTCAAAGTGAACCTGATTAACCCAGAGGTTTAGGGCCTGATTTAATGATTTAATCATTAAGTCCTTTTGGTTTCATTACCTGGTTTATGGCGTCTTCTACGAAGTGATATAACTAAGATTTATTGAGCGATAATAGACAATGTAGTAAAACAATTTAAGAGATCAGATACAGGAAAAGATGGTTAAATCAATGAAGCAGGAGTACATGGTGTTCATTAGACATACAATATGCATGTATTATATGGCTGTACTAAAAGGCTTCTAATTAAGATAAGGGGAATATGCACGTATATGGACATGGGTTATGGATTATGTATAAATAGGACTCATTTACCACTCCAATGCATAAAAGGGTTAATGAATGACAAAAAGGTTATTTTTTTGCCACAGTTGCCCCTTATTTCCAATAGAATACTGCAAACTTGTACTCCTTTATAGCTCCCGATTGAAAACGGTAAATGTTTTAAATTGGGATTGTAGGAAAAATAAGAGATGTGAACATTATGGTGCTTGTCTTGTACTGCTATAAAAAAAAAAAAGTCATGAGAGAGACTGACAAGGGTATTAGGAGATACAGATTTAAAATCTAAGCTGCATTCTGATTGTAAACAAAAATAGAGTACACTGCGCCTTTAACTGTGATGGGAGTAGCAGCACAAAAACACAACCAGTGCTTCACTCCTGGTACATAAAATACACACAAAACAAATAAGTGACATTGTGCGCTTCCCAAAACACTACACACTGTTATTTACCCTTATAGGAGGCACTATTCTCTGTATGTAATGTAAGGGGAAGAAAAACAAACACAAACTAAAGTAATATAGTGTAGTATATTAAGACTAATAAGTGGACCAAAAGACATATAATATATGAGGGTTCCACTCACATCTTCGTGAGCAGTACCCTGCTCAGTGTCATAGGTATTCGGGAGCCCCTCTAGGGGTCTTGAATTCACAGGTGTTATCAGATGATCCTCAAGGTCATAAAGAATAGGACAGGGGAGGAAGGAGATATATCTTCAGTAAAACTTTCTTTAATAATGCAGAATACAAAAATATAAAATCTTACATAAAAGCAAACAGCTGCAAAGTGCATGTAGTTCCAGACTTGTAAGGTGCCTGAAGTTCTAGTAGAATGCTCCTCTCCCACACCTTACAAGTCTGGAACTACATGCACTTTGCATTCTGATTGGTTCCTTACTGTTCTGAGCCAATCAGAATACTGATGGCCAATGACCAGTTTTTTTGTTTTTTTTTAAATGGCCGCCTCCTGTATGCGCTATAGAAAGGCTAATTATTTCCCCTCTTTTCGTGTCCAGCATGCATTAATCCTCTGATATCCAAGTTTTAAGATGATTGAAGTTTTAAGAACACTAATCTTTTTTCCATGTATCTTTATGATAAGATAACAGTAGGTCTTGATAATATATTACAAAGGGCTGCAGTCCAATTAAGTCTGCCATGTATGTTTTATTTAGTCCCCTTACTTCAGGGGCTGAATATTATAAAGAACCAATACGGTTCCAACTGCTGGCAAAGAAAAAATAAAGATATGTTTCATTGAAAGATTGCATCAAGTGTAGACATTTTAATTACAAATGCTTTAAATAAAGAATATAAATAAAGCATTGAGCCCTCTGCACTTGTATTATTCTAAAACAAACTGTGTGAATATCATTGGTTGTAAATATTGCAAAATAAGAGAATCAAAAACAATGATAGCTATATATAAATTCAACCGTGTGTGATCATACGTGAAAGAATCAGTGCATATATGCAAGTGCAAAAATAAATACAATATACTTGCTGTAGGTTTTCACAATTGTCAACCTATAACACAAATAAAAAAACACAAAATAGTGCAAGCATGAACTGTATAAATGTTTTGGTACAGCTCAAGGTTTTTTGCTCATTGTGAGCCACCGTAGAGACACATCGTCACAGAGTAAGAGATCATAACGAGGCACCTAAGCGCACGGAGCCGGCGTTTTTTTCTACTTGAACTGTGTTTCATATATACGGACTATATTTGCATACAGCAGACTTTTACTACATATACCGATCGCATCCAAATGTTTTTTAACAATTAAAGGAGATTTTTTCATACACATTGGAGAAGATTTTTCCTGTTTCTTTCGGAAAGCAGATATCCCAGGAGGTGGCAAGTATATAACCTTCTATGCAGATACCTAGCTCCCGAGTAGTTGGGAGCTAATCTTGTGAGTTTATATATCACCTTGAGCTGTACCAAAACATTTATACAGTTCATGCTTGCACTATTTTGTGTTTTTTATTTGTGTTATAGGTTGACAATTGTGAAAACCTACAGCAAGTATATTGTATTTATTTTTGCACTTGCATATATGCACTGATTCTTTCACGTATGATCACACACTGTTGAATTTATATATATCTATCATTGTTTTTGATTCTCTTATTTTGCAATATTTACAACCAATGATATTCACACAGTTTGTTTTATATTAATTAGTTTGAAGTGTCCAGGAACTGTGCGCTGTAACCACTACTCGTTTTCTCACCTATTGAACAGCCTTAGAAGTTGTTGTCACATAAGTTTCAGCTGCCGGTCCCAAGTGGACACAACCACGTATTTCACCCATCACAATATTTGTTAGATTGTAGCACTTGGATTTGTTTGCTCATCCACCCCACTTTTTTAGATTACTTGTTTAGAATCTTGGGTCAAATGAAAAACAGATCAGACCTATCTCTGACCTCAGATTCCAAACATGTCCGCCCCCTGATAGAACTTTAGCAACCCAAGTTGCTCTAGAAGGTAGTTTATTTAAATTTCTTTTATTAAAGCATTTCTATTTAAAATGCTAACACTTGAGGCAATCTTTCAATTAAACAGAATTTCATTGTGTGCCTGCAAGAGCAACAATTTCTATTTCCCAGGGCTTTGGTTTGGGTTTCTTCCTCTTAATTAAATATAAAGGGTTTTTTGAAAGTTAAAACTCACACCACGTCATCACAAAATAAGGAATGATAAAAAATTTAAAAAAATTAAAAAGTTAACCTCTACCTTGTTCTTGTGTTTTGGACCACTGATGGGGTGTTTTTTTTAGTAACCATGGTTTAGTTAGTTATTCAGGTGCCAAGTTTGGCTACTTTCTATTAACAAATACTACAGGAGAACTGAAGTTTTAATTTAAAAATAAGTACATTTCTCTTGTATGAACTGCTTTTCAGTGGGAAAAGCGTAATTTGCATATCAAGCCACAAGGTGATGTCATAAGCAGAAGACAGCATAGACATGTTTAAACATATTTTTATCTTATTTTATGACTTTAATTTTGCCAAAACAATGGATAGATCATTTTTCTAATTTTTTACATTTACAGCGAGTCGGGGGTTAGTGTTATACATTGACGACTCAAATTGCGCCGTTATGGGCGCTACTTCTGTGTGCGCCGCTTTTCTAAAATCTCCCACAAGTATCCAAAAAAATCAGGGCAAAAAAACCCAAAAACCTTAGATCATGAGGCATGGTAATAATTCAACATTTTACAATCCTAATTTCCTCCCCACAGGCACAATGATTTACCCTGGCAACTCCTCAGCAAATTTAACAACCAACTGAGCAAGGTGGATCTCTATACGCTCAACGGCACACATACAAATATCCCCAAACTGAGAGATGGAATGGTGGGAGGACAGGTGAGCCAGGGGTGGAGGTGTGAACAGGCTGTATAGGTGTATACAGTGAGATGTACAGAGAGCAACAGTTCTTGACAATGATTTGATAGAAATATTATTTGTGTCCAGATAGTCTTCTTTCACTATTTAAATCAAGCTTGTCCCCTTTAACTGACCAACCCTTTTAGAATGTCGTGGCAGAGTGAGGTCGGATTCCACATTACTCTACCTGGTCAGCGACCTCGAGCAACCACAACATTCTAAAAGGAATAGTCAGTAAAAGAGGAGGAGCTTGGATGTTTTTGTTGGGTTAAATCATGAAAGGTGGCATTCTGTGCATATGGATAAAGTATTTTTTTTTTGGAATATTCATTCATAGGTAAACACAGTCAAGGATTTTAAGCATGCGTGGGATAGACACAAGGCTATCCTAGCTATAAGACCGGGAACGGGGGACTAATAAAAGTACTCAAAAAAAAAATTGGGCAAACGAGATGGACCGAATGGTTCTTATCTGCCGACACATTCTATGTTTCTATGTTTCATTTTTTTAGTATTAATTCCTGATGCGTTAGTGTAATTTTAAAAGAAGTGTTGAAAATTCCCACCGATTTTTAGGGATTCACTTTAAATTAGTGGTCTGCTGGCGTTTACCTTAGGTGTCCTGTATAGCCTGTTACCCCTCCAGCTGCCGATGACCTACAAATCCCAAAAGCCTTTAAGAATTGCAAATTGTGGCACTTGTTGTTCAGAAAAAGCTGGGGGGCCGCAGTGGGCTTTATACTGTAAAGCTCTTTTTGGCTGCACTTTTTTGGGCATGTTTTTCCGGCAATAAAGGAGGTCCCTGTATGTTTTTTTTTTTGTGGCCAGGGCTGTTTTGGTCTTGCTTGCTAAAGGTCTCCCCTTTTGTCACTGCAGTTCTGGGCGGCTTACGTTCCCTGTGACACTCAAGGGAAAGACTCCGTGAAAAGGACCTTGGAGCAGATCGATGTGGTTCACCGAATGTGTGAAAAATATCCCGAGGTGTTTGCCTGTGTAGGCAGCGTAAGAGGCAAGTACTCTGGAAGCCGTGTGTTGGGATTCAAGGTGACAGAAAGTATTAGGAGATCAGGGCTAAGTGTTTTTAGGTAGCTTCCATAACAAGGGACCTCAAACTACACTACACCTAATCCTAAGGGAAACATGGTTTTATTGAGGAGGATCATGAAACCAAAAGTTATTCAACAGCAGGATAGCTACCGTTCCCCTGTAGCTCACAGACACATTATTAGGGGTGCAAGGCTTTAGAGAAGCATCAGGAGAGTTTTGGATCTGTTAACTCACTACTAGATGTGTGGATTTCTGGTTATATGCAAAAAAAGTCAGGGTCTCTCTAGCAGAGAGACTAGAAGCATGGAAAGATGCCCCCAGACAGTTGCTATTGAGAGTTGGCCACTTAGATTGGCTGAGCAAGCCCTGCTGACGAGAGGTAGGGTGCAGTGTAAATAAACCCTCAGGGGTTTGTAAAAAAATAAATACACTGTGGGTTTCTAAAAAAGGTGTACGAACAAGAGGGCGGGAATGTGAACAACCCTGGGTGACAGCTGGTGCCACCGGGTGCACTTGCCAAACGCCCTGCTCATCCGTCAGACGTTGGCGAATTACAAACACTTCCATTGGCCCTGTTGGGATGGGAGCACCCTATGGCGCTTGGGAAGGGATGGATGCGAGAGCAACCTATGGCACTCCTGGTTCAGGTAATGGCTAACAGGAGGCATGTTTAGTGGTGAGTGGGGATGGTGAGGGTGGGGGAGGAAGAACTGCTTTGGGCACCTTTTCAAATTCAGCACGTCTCTGGAGAAGGGGTAGGCACTGTTATTTATTTACTTTAGTATTTTTTAAACAAGTAAATGGGTTTGATGCCCCTTTAAGGGAACTTTGGGCAGAAGGCGTCTTACTCTTGCTCTTGTTTTCAGGGATTCTGGATGCTTTCGATGAAAATAAGATCGCCAGTCTGATTGGTGTAGAAGGAGGCCACTCCCTCGACGGCAGCTTGGGGACACTGCGCACCTTCTACAATTTGGGAGTGCGGTATATGACCCTGACACACAGCTGTAACACCCCCTGGTAAGATATGAAGGTTACAGCAAATTCCAATTACTCTTTTTTTTTTTTTTAACCTGCTTCAAATCAAGTTAATATGAATCCACGGGAGTTCTTCATGAAGGTCAGTTCAGTGGCAAAGTTCTAAACGTGGAGCTATCGTCATGGAAACCGATGGAACGTTCCAGCGGATTGCGCCACTGTTCCACCTTTGGTGTTTATACGAGAAACACCAAGTGTGGGACTTGAGAAAGCCAACCATTGAACTGTGTATAGGTCTACGGCAGGGGTGGGGGGCAGCTGATAAACCACATATCCCATAATGCTCTTTCAGCTAAGAGGCTGGCAGAGGAGAATGGGAAATGTAGTCCTGCAACATCTGGAGGGCCGCAGGGTTCCCCAATCCTGGTCTACAGTTTTCCTTAGTATTCACTCCAGTATTAGCAATAGGCCAAATTCAGTCTCCATCTAAGAGCACAGATGCACTGAATTAGTGATTTGGCCTCACACCTACATGTGCTAATCAGCTGGTGTAAGGAAACCCTGGTAATGGTTACTGGCGAACCAACTTTGTGAATTAAATTTTGAGCAGTCTAGTCCGTCCTGTGTGTAGGGCGTATGGTATTTTGCTGGGAGAGCTTAGGTAAATCCTAGCTTGCAGAGGGATCTTGTGAATGGACTTTAAGTAACCTTGCTAACAGTGATCATGTAAGTGGTTGGCTGTATGTGAATGAATGGGTAAAACTCAATTTTCTTGTGTTTTATGCACAGACCTCTCTCCCACTCCCCCGAAAACAGCTCAGAATTCTGAGGCAACTCCCTAGATCATATAAGCAAACGCTCACTTCAAGCCCTCAAATTTCTTCAATTCCCTCCACTCTAATCCTACAACCCCAACTCAAATAGCCCCCCACCCTAGCAGTAGAACCCCCTTAGCCCCCACCCTAGCATCAGAAGCCTCTCACCCCCCACCCTAGCAGTAGAACCCTCTCACCCCCCACCCTAGCATCAGAACCCTCTCACCCCCCACCCTAGCATCAGAACCCTCTCACCCCCCACCCTAGCATCAGAACCCTCTCACCCCCCACCCTAGCAGTAGAACCCCCTTAGCCCCCACCCTAGCAGTAGAACCCCCTTAGCCCCCACCCTAGCAGTAGAACCCCCTTAGCCCCCACCCTAGCAGTAGAACCCCCTTAGCCCCCACCCTAGCAGTAGAACCCCCTTAGCCCCCACCCTAGCAGTAGAACCCCCTTAGCCCCCACCTTAGCAGTAGAACCCCCTTAGCCCCCACCTTAGCAGTAGAACCCCCTTAGCCCCCACTCTAGCAGTAGAACCCCCTTAGCCCCCACTCTAGCAGTAGAACCCCCTTAGCCCCCACCTTAGCAGTAGAACCCCCTTAGCCCCCACCTTAGCAGTAGAACCCCCTTAGCCCCCACCTTAGCAGTAGAACCCCCTTAGCCCCCACCTTAGCAGTAGAACCCCCTTAGCCCCCACCTTAGCAGTAGAACCCCCTTAGTAGTAGAACCCCCTTAGCCCCCACCTTAGCAGTAGAACCCCCTTAGCCCCCACCTTAGCAGTAGAACCCCCTTAGCCCCCACCTTAGCAGTAGAACCCCCTTAGTAGTAGAACCCCCTTAGCCCCCACCTTAGCAGTAGAACCCCCTTAGTAGTAGAACCCCCTTAGCCCCCACCCTAGCAGTAGAACCCCCTTAGCCCCCACCTTAGCAGTAGAACCCCCTTAGTAGTAGAACCCCCTTAGCCCCCACCCTAGCAGTAGAACCCCCTTAGCCCCCCACCCTTGCATTAGAACCCCCTCACATAAGTCTGTTAAAGGTTTTGCTGGAAAATCTCATTGAAATGTTCATATTTTAGCAATTATTTGCTTTGTTCATTTTAACTATGGTCCTCTGAAATGGGGGTGGAGGTTTTAGAACACTCTAAAGATGGGGTTTACCAGTAAATGTTAATGTAATAATCTGCAAACACAGGGGTTTCTTTTACCTTCTGATTCCCACAATAGCCGCTCAGTCTGTTCCTGTGTCTTCCTTGGAGGAGTGTGGTATGGGGTCCTGGCTTTAAGTAGACTTTACACAGGTGTGGCTCGTTAAATCTTCGTGTGGTTGAACACAACCCATATTGATACTGCTCTGTACCACGCCATAAACTGTGGGCAGTGGTGGCTAATCTTTAGCTGTGTTGGTTACTATATTTCCCGTGTTGCTCAACCAACCATTAAGCTGACTGAGCATCATAGTCCACAGCAGCTGGTGTGTTGTTTGGCTAAGCATCATGGGAAGTGTAGTCTACCAGATCCAGAGTGTCAATGGTTGGCCTCTGTAGTAGTATAATCACATTTTTTCCATAAGCAGACCCGTAAAAGGGGACATTTGGTCCCTCTTCTTCAGAGAGCAATAAAGGGGCTTATTCATTTATCCCATTAATCATTCCACTGCTGTTATACATTGCACAGGAATCTATAAAAATACACAGGTGGGGTTGGTTTTAAACCCTTTGGAGACCGAAACAATAAGATCTATGGAGATCCAGATATTCCTATTAATATAAGTTAATGGCAGCTAGTAGATCCCCCGCACAATATTCATTCTTCTTATCTTCTTCTCAGGGTGGACAACTGGCTTGTGGATAGAGGAGACGACCCTGCAGAAAACGACGGGTTGTCCGAATTTGGGAAGGTGAGATTAGTCAGTGTACGGAGGTCCAAAGACCCCCCCCCCCCCCCCCCCCCTTATGGTACAGATCTCCCAGCATTTAATATGTGTCTAAATCACGGCTCTAGGTGAGACCTGCAACCTCCATGATTTCTCAGCCACCAAGGGGAGCTGAATGGACTGGTCCTCTTCCAGATTATGGGTCCAGACTGAGGTTCTGGGCTTTATAAATGCAATTAAACTACAGGTTGCCCATTCTATAAACTTACATGGAGTTTGTAATGTTCTTTGCAATTTGGTATTTTTTTTTTTTAATCCCCTTGCCCATTGTTTTAATATTTAAAAGAACCACCTATGTTCCTAAACCCCTTGCTCATTGTTTCAATAAATATTGTAGGTATAACCAG
This sequence comes from Pelodytes ibericus, assembly GCA_036172795.1. Classification (NCBI taxonomy): domain Eukaryota; kingdom Metazoa; phylum Chordata; class Amphibia; order Anura; family Pelodytidae; genus Pelodytes; species Pelodytes ibericus. The sequence goes on from CM069862.1 coordinate 195,623,146, forward strand.
ATGTATTTAATGTACATTGTATGTAACACACATCTATATACAATCATATGCTATACACATTTAAAACATCTTTAGTATCATTCACAAAGGACGTCTCTTGAGTGGGGATGGGCACTGGTGGGACCTCACTTGGAGTACGCAGTACTAGAGACCGTATCTCCAGAAGGATATTGATACTTTGGAGAGAGCTCAGAGAAGGGCTACTAAACTGGTTCATGGGTTGAAGGATAAAACTTACCAGGAAAGGTTAAAGCATCTTAACATGTATAGCTTGGAGGAAAGACGTAACAGGGGGGGATATGATAGAAACATTTAAATACATAAAGGGAATCAACACAGTAAAGCAAGAGAGTATATTTAAAAGAAGAAAAACTACCACAACTAGAGGACATAGTCTTAAATTAGAGGGGCGACAATTTAAAAGTAATATCAGGAAGTATTACTTTACTGAGAGGGTAGTGGATGTATGGAATAGCCTTCCAGCGGAAGCACAGTAAAGAAGTTTAGGCACGCGTGGGATAGGCACAAGGCTATCCTAGATATAAGATAGGGAACAGGGGACTTCTAAAAGTATTTAGAAAATTGGCCAGACCAGATGGACCGAAATAGTTCTTATCTGCCGACACATTCCTTCTCTACCACTGTTCATGTATCACCAGGGCCCTCGAGCTTTAGTTTGGGTTCCTCTCCTTCTTCATCAGTTCAGCTCCCGTTACTTTTGTCTTGTAATACCCCTAACACTGTGGTGTTGCGGAATCTAGACAGAGGTAAACCTTCATAACATCTCCACAGAATGTGATCCACGAGATGAACCGCTTGGGGATGATCATCGACTTAGCCCACGTGTCTGTCAAAACCATGAGAGACGCTCTTGAGCTGTCCAAGGCGCCGGTTATCTTCAGTCACTCGTCCGCCTACAGTCTGTGTAAACATGCCCGGAACGTGAACGACGACCTGCTCAAGATCGTGGTGAGATTTGTAGAGGGAGACCATCAGTGATTGCACACTCAAAAAACATTAAGAAAAATATGTAAAAAATAAAAAAAAAAAAAAAAAGGTACAGAAACAGGATATAACAGCACATAAGGGCCAAGAGCCACAGATTGCAGTGTCCTAATCAGTTGACAAAACTCAGGAGCCAGCGTGCCATGGAAACTAAGGTCCCGTTTATGATTGCTTTACCTAGAACTCTAATTTCTACCAGGTTCTAACAAATAACGTCTATAAATATTTGTCAAGTCCTGAGATAAAGATGCCAGCTAGGAATCCACGATCCATCTAATCTACCCATTACCTACCTGTCCTTTGTTGAGTTTTCACCCAAGAATCTGTACAATTTGGGTCAATCTGGGAAACAACTCTTTTTTTTGTTTGTTCCTCTGGGTTGTTGTCCTAAGCAAGGTTGAACTTTATTCCCATTTCTTTTGCATATAAATCGATACAATGTCATAGAAGCCATGTTTTAAGGGAACATTCTGAGAACAATGTGGAGGCAATCGCTGCAAATCATTGCATATAATTGATTGTGGGGTGGGGTTCCATTTTGTGTTACAGAAGGAGAAAAAAGGTCTGGTGATGGTGAATTTCTTCAACGATTATGTCACCTGCAGTGGGACTGCAACGTTATCTGATGTGGCAGGTGAGTTTGATCCACAGTGACGGATGGGCTGTTCCGGCACCCCCTTAGTAATAATAGATGGCTACACCAACTGGATGTGTATCCATCTGGAATACTGTGACTTACACATTCTATCAAGCCACGTCTCTCTGAAATGTTTTCTTACAGATCACTTTGATTACATTAAGAGGGTGGCTGGTTTCCAGTCGGTTGGATTTGGTGGCGACTATGATGGAGTCCCCAGGTAAATAGGACGTAGATATGAGAACTTTGGGTGGAATCACATGGGTGCTTGTGTTTTAAATCAGCCTGTCTCACGAGCAATACTTTCTTTGAAACTAAAGAGTTGTCCATTACTAGATGCTCTTTGGGTCTCACCAGCGGTTCGAGATGCCTTTGGTTCAAGCTACTTACAAAAGTAAAGATTCATAGTCCCAAATCTGATAAACAGCTTTTCTTGGTGGACTACTGTGAAGGAAAAGGTGATTTCTGGTTGCACAGATCTCCCTGTGACTGCTCCCACTTTGTTCTAATTAGGGGCACTAAGGTGAAAGTCCTCTCCATGCACCCATTACATGTGAGTGCAAGCCTGCTACATTTCATTTTGCCCCCGCACTTGGCTCTTATCTAGTAGAGATAACATGTCCAATCGAATGACTTCCTTCCAGAGTCACACGAGATCTGTCCTTTCAATGTCAGAGGTATTAGGGCTCTGCTGGGGGTGCACTAAATACTGGGTTCCATACCTCGATACAACTTTCTTTCTGTGAACAGAGTCCCAAAAGGCTTGGAGGATGTCTCCAAATACCCAGATCTAGTGGCCGAGCTTCTAAAGAGAGGATGGACATATGAAGAGCTTCACGCAGCCTTGGCCTTGAATCTCTTGCGTGTATTCCAAGACGTGGAGGAGGTGAGCTTTTAGATTTCGCATGAGTCACCCAATTCTCGCGGACGTGAAGGTTTTTAAAGTAAAAAAAAAACAAAAAACTTTTTTTTCTTATGTTTTATGAAGGTTAAAAGCAGTATGAACTCAACTGCGCCTGTAGACGTGCCCATTGCCTATGAACACATACAGGATGACTGTCACACCAGCTACGGATACAACATTAATGCAGCAGAGCGTCAGCTCTTGGGACAAACCGTTCTCCTCCTCTGTCTTCTGAGCCGACTCTTCCTCTAAATCAAAAACTTGGTCCAGTGATGCTATAGCAGTCTTCAACCAGTTGCAACCTAGGAAAAAGGACTGACACATGACATTTAATAGTATTTATTTGAATTTTATGCAGCATGGACAGATTGTAAAAAAAAGTGGCAATTATCTTTTAATGAACACAGTCATTATCTTGAAGTATCGTGACCAAAATAAGGCTGCAGGAAACTCCCACCTTGTGTTTCTGGGGCACCTGATAAAAATCAAACCAAAAAAAAAACAGATAGCATTTCCTGTAATGTATTAAAGATCATTACTGTCATTAACCAACTGCAAAGAAACAAACAAACATTCTGCCAACTGTTATTGTATGGACTTTGCAAAAAAATCTCTTATAAAAAGTCCCCTATAAAAGAAAGAGCTAACGGGACTCAGACTAAACAATGCTTAAACTGTGAATACAGAGAATAAAAACAAATGTATTATATAGAAAATTATCTATACGTTGTATTCGCAAAATTGCAACAAAATGCATAAAATAGTATTAAATGCGTGTGTGGAGTCTCATGTCTATGACATCACATTGTTGCATTTCTGCAATATGGATGCAGCAATGCCCTTTGGAAAAAAAAAAAAAAAAAAGTTAACATAAAAGTGTGTGGATCCACAGCAGTATTTGTGCGAGCCTGGCATCACAGACTGTGTGAAAGGGAAGGAACATGTCTGCAGGAGTTTCCTGTATCGCCTCTGCACATTGGTTAATGGGGAAGTCCCACCTTCTTCCCAGGGCTGCAATAATTCCATTTAAATTGGTATTTTATTGACTGCATCCATTCTGTGTGTATAAAACGTTAAATCTCATCACAGTCTGCTAAACAGACACACCACAGATCTTTCTTATTGCCGTGTAGCAGATTTGGGTGCAGATCTACTAATATTGGACTGGATCTCTAAGAGCTTATTCTGCATCAATATGTCTGGGTTAATAAGCCACTGTAACCGGCTTACTAAGCAGTATGGAATCACTGGGTAAAACAAAGGTTCTTTAAAATCAATATTAAAACTAGATTTTTGGAGAGTTCGTGGTAAGTATACATATTGTGCTCTTGATTTTTTTTAAATGCTCACAATATAATAGCCGTGCTACAAACTGATTTTGTTTTGTCTCCTGTTATGTATCACCTTGTGGCTTGATATGCAAATGAACTGCTTTCAATGGAAATGTGCAAGCCACTAGATAAGGTCATAAACCAGACACCCCAGTGTATATTATAAGGTAACATGGCTTATGATGCCATATGTATCCTTCTAAGGCAGAATTGAATACAAAAATGGTTTTAAAATTGGCCCCGCCCCTTGTCTACATGCATTACACGCCAGCCTCATGTGTCTTTAAAGAGTTAAAACCCGAAGAATCTTTTTGTCAATGGTATTGTACAGTTTATAAACAAATTAATAGTGCCAATAAAAATACAATATATCATTAAATTATTTAAGAATCAACAGAGTTTATTTGGAAACGCAAATACAAACAGAAAAAAAAAAAAAATAAAATTCTATACAGATAATTTATCCCCAAATAAAAGAAAGCAGAGAATCCGAAACACAAGGCATTATATGTGGTTTAGTCATTTGAATGAGGATATAGTTCACCCACAGGAGTCAGACTGCTAAACCAGCCAATAGGAGCCAGTCCTCGAATCCAGGCTCTTGCTACACTACATATCCCATGATCCTGACTTGTTGATTGTGGGTTGATGGCATTTGTAGTTTAACAACAGCTGGTAGGTGGGCTTTGATACTGTTCCATATCTAATCATTCGTTGTCAGGAGGGAAGTGTACCTGGGCAGGGATACAGCACCATGGTGGGCTTGTTTAACCCAATGAGCTACTCTCTGAATGGGGAGTCACACTGTATTGGCACTGCCTTCCAGCACTTTATAGGTTAACTGGCACAAAGACAAATAACATGTTGCAACCCATGGAAGTGCCAAAAGATAGCAGCAGAGAAGACGCTCTTTGCAGGAGCCTAGATATATATAGAGTGGGATAAAAACGCACCGGTGTGGTTTTAGGTCTTTGGGAGTGGGTCACCCCAAAGGCAAAAACAGCAAAAGAAAACGGGGTCACCGTCTAGCACACTATGTGGCTGATAGAGATATGAAGATTTGCATACACACACTCCTACCCTACATGAGCCTTATATCTGGCTGAGAAACAAATAAGGGGCCCAGTGTTTCAAAACGCGTTGGTTACAGGTCATCCAACCAATGAGACCAGCACTGGATTATCATCCACCACCAGCATCTGTAGTCCAATAACAGATTAGGCCACTGCATCAGCTGGCCAAAAAGCTTAACATGTCAAAGCATTAGTGTCCTCCCTCCCCGTAGGCTTATAATGCAGCCATTATAAGTCCCGACACCAAGAGCAGGTAAAATATTAAATAAAACCATAAACAGCTTTAAAATGGAAGCGAATTACCGCTGTTGCAGAGCAGGGAACATCGAGAGGTGATATAATAGCTCTTAGTGTATATCGGGATAACATTTTACAACAGGAGCATTTTATCTGTGAGTACAGGACCTGTGAATTAACATTTAATGTAGCATAACTGCATGTTTATAGTCATGCTACAAAGGGCCTGCATAAGTTATGGCTACTATTAATATACAGTCATAGCAAACTTTGATAAAGGCTGGGATTGCACACAGAAAAGGGATTCCCCTCAGTTTGTTCATTATTACAGGTGATTTTGTCGCAGACATGAAGTGTGAGGCCCCAGGCCAGAATCCACGGTCAAAGCCACCCTCGGGATAGAGCACTGCAGGTATTGGACGGCAGGTAGCGCAGCTCAGAGTATTCTCCCATGGTGATTGTCCAATGCCCCAGTGCAATAAGGTGACCCCCGTGAATACCCAACAGCTCCTGACCAGTCCAGGCAGGATACGGATAGAGGCGGATTCTGCGAGATTTTAATTTCTCAGAGCAGCCAGCCTGAAAGAGTAATAATTCACAATGAGTTCAGCGATCATCCGGCTCCATGAATACAGCTATCTCAATTCAATTATTATAACGCAATCCTATAAAAAGCATCATCAGCTGTATCAGACAGCTCTTCTGGTCTTCTATAAAGTTAAGCGGACACCTGGATTTTCGGGTTCGGCCGAACTTCGAAAAAATGTCCGGGTCCGTGCTCGAACTTGACCCCGAACCCGAACCCCATTGAAGTCAATGGGGACACAAACTTTTGGCCACTAAAATGCCTCTAAAAAAGTCCTGGAAATGGCTAGAGGGCTGCAAAATGAAGTAAAATGTGGGTGAGTGTCCCCATTCATACGAATAGGTCAATTGACCTATTCGTATGAATGGGGACTCTATTTCGGTTTATAGAAAGAAAATAGCATTACATACAATGTAATCGCCGAACCCTGAACTCCAACACGATCATACAGTGGAATGTCCGTGTTCGGGTCCGGGGTCCAAAAACCGTAATGTTCGGTACGAACCCGAACAGTGCGGTTCGGGTTCGCTCAACACTAGTCTTCTACACCACATGTACAGAGAATAATCATCTATAAGAGGGTTAAACTGAGCTGTATTCTGCAGTGCCACCTGCTGTTCAACGCATGTCAGATGCAGTGAAGGGCAGCAAGGAGACCATTGCTTTCTAACCTGACTCAATGGGCTGGTATTGCACCACTTTTCTGACTGCCTGTGTCCATATTTTTAACATTTTTTATTTTTCTTCCCCGGCTAAAATGTGCCAACCTTCCCCTGCCCAGATGTAACTCTAACCTGCGAGATAGCTGGTCCTCTGGAGTGCGTGTGGAGCTCTCTCCCACTGAGGACGCCCCCTGGGGTAGCTGGTTCAATTGATCCATCACCTCCAGACCGTTCTCTTCGGCAATCTGTACAATGAGGCTGTCCACCTGTTCCTGAGGAGTGGTGAGGGTCATCGCTGAGCCCATTGCATCGTCCATAACCTGGGGGGGGGGGGGGGAAGAGAGGTTACAGGATCAGTGTAGTTGATGTGGGTGTCAGAGAGCTGGGCAGAGATATTGACGGATTTACATTATCGAACAGAAGTGGTAACCAGTCCCTGTGAGCCCCCCCTTTCACCTCCCGCCTCACTCACCGACGTGTGCACGTCCAGATTCTGAACCTGAGTCTCAAATTTATCCATGACGGCCGAAACCTTCTGAAGATCCATGGAGCTCAGGGCTTTGTCCAATGCTTTAGTCACCTGGGCCATGTTCTTCGTTACCTGTCAAACAAAATAGAAAAAAAGTGTGTCAATCATGCTGCTTAAATCACCTATAGAAATACAGGACTTTATTCAAGAAAGAGTGAATTTCAGGAAATTGAGAGGGAAATTTCAAACTTAAGGCCCAAGTAGCAGAGTTGGTAAAGTTCTCCCCCATTCAGCTGAAAGAGAGAATTTTTCCAACTCGGTTTCTTTTGCCTTCAATTCTCTCTTCCATGAATAAAGCCTTAAGTGCCAATAACGCTACTTAAATAAGTATTTCTCTTGAATATGCAAAGACACGGCTGGGTAATGTATCCCCAGGCTGATGCCACCAGAGAGGATCACACAATAGCCTTGAATCACTAAAGTTGGGGATGGTCTCCAGGTGGGGTGTAAGAATTAGGCTATGGGTGCAACCATAAGCTTTTCTGAATATGTTATATTCTCCAACTTGGTTTTATTTATTTAATTTATTGAAAACCCAATATCGCCAGTCTGGGCAACTAAAGCCTTGGATATCCGATCAATGATATATTTCTGTAGAAGGAGAATACGTGAGGGCCACACACATACACAACCAGGTGTACCCAGCAGGAATCTCTTGGCATGATCCTAAGCCAGCCTCTGCATAGCCAATTGCAGGCTGAGGATCATGGGAGTTGTAGGTGCACAGCAATTGTTTTGGCCAAAACTCTACACTAGAAAGAGTGTGTGTGTGTGTGTGTGGGGGGAAGGGGGGGGGGAATATAAAGTCTGTGCAGCAGTTACCGGCAATGAGACTCAAGGGCCAGTAAAACCTGAAAGACTACACAGAGTAAGTGGATTTACTAGACTTTCTGGGGTTCTCAAATGTCACCTACCCCCTTCATAGTGACTGCGGTCTGGACCTTGGAGGCCACTGCATCTACTCGTGACGCCATCCGCAGCCAGTTTAGCCCCTCGTTCTTCTTCCGGATAGCATTCTCTGCATAGACCCGTGCCACCTCCACATTCTTCTGCTGCAAAGCCTGATGGGAAATTCAAGATGGCTTAGCTGTGGCTCCTGGGTTTTAAAAGTGATTCTATTAACATGGCGCCAGCCTTGAACAGGCTTGTTAGCAACACGTGTGACATAACAGAGTTCATCAATACAAATAAACGTATCGTCTAACACCAAACAGAACAACCTGGCTGTTACATAATAATACATACCAGAAATACAACAACATCAATGTTCCTTCACGGACAACTCTAGCAAAAAATGAACTAATGTTTATTTGAAAGATTGCATCACGTGTAGATAGTTTGCATAGCAATGCTATGAAAGAATATAAATAATGTACCTTATTGAGCCCTCTTTGCTCTGTTTGGCTCTAACAGGGGGCAGACATGTTGTTTAGAATCTTGGGTCAGATCTTCCTTCGTCTGAACCAAAGTGAATAAAGAACTGTCCTAAGAGTCTAAACAACATGTCCGCTCCCTAGTAGAGCTATACAGAGCTAAGAGAGCTCAATACAGTACATTATTTATATTCTTTCATTAAAACATTTATATTCAAAATGTCTAAACTCCTAAACTCGGTGCAATCTTTCTATTAAACAGAACTTCTGTTAGTCCAGTAGCACAGTTCACCTTTATACTGCTATGTATCACTCCATAATGCAGCCTCTGTGTTATACTGTGAGTTACTACCCTGATTCATACTTTTTTCACTTTAGCTTGCTCCGTGTTCGATTCCTTCTCTGCTTTCTTTGCCAGCTTCTCCAGCTGCTTGGATGTGAACTGGAAAAAAACAACATGTTTATTCAAAAGTACAAGAACAACAACAACAACAACTATACAATACAGTCATACAGCTCTGTCTCCTGAACATTTCTTATCACACACTACTAATAGTATACACTGGATGAAAATAGTAATTATTTATCAAATGTCTAGAGATCGGAGGCGCTAGCCTTGCCAAACCAGAATCCATCCTAGTTATTTAGGAGCCAGGTAAATTGTTCTTCTTTAGAGTTCTATGTAAATCTATAATTAAGACCCAGTGCGGACTATAGGAGCCACAGTTTTGTCAAGCCCTGATCTAAATTTAAAAATATGACTGATTTTCAGTGTGGAATTGCATTACAATTTCAATTTTTTTTTTGTGAGAAGCACAGTGCACCTTGATAAAGAACTTGTATTTTCAAGGAATTACCAGACATTGCTAATTTTATATGTAAGCTTTTACTATGTTTTTATCTGTAATACAGTAAACGTCTTTACTTACAGTCCTGCCTTCTTTCCCCCTGTGTTTCACCATTGGAGCCTTCTGATATTGAAGATACCCTGTGGCATATCTACCTACCCATTGTGGGCCCCCAGATGCTTTTACTCCTGAGCAGATTACTGCTCAGTTACATGTGAGGGGACACTTCATATACTTTTTTGTGCACATGCACTTTGTTTTAAGACATACTACACTATATTATATTTTATGTTTATTTTGTTTCCCTTTATATAAATACTTGCAAGACACTACCTCATTGAAAAGGGGTAATTGTCAGTGCACCAATTCACTTTATTTTGGTATTCTATTATTATTGTTGTATATATTATATGTATATGTTTAGCGTTTTGTTTTAGAGAGGATTGGCCCTGTCTGTGTGACCTCTTTGCTAGCTGGGGGCTCCTACCAGCCCCCCCCCCCCTCCTCCTTCAGGAATGTGCCCAATTTATTCTCTTTCTTTATGTCATTGTATTATGTCAGAATGATAGACAGTGGCCTCCGATTAATGTAGTGGACGAGTATAAATTAGGATAATATTTATTGCACATCGGTGACCAAAGATGAATGTAATTTTTATACGGTTTTTGTATGTGCAAAAAAAATAAAAAAACACAAAAAACAACTCTGGAATAAAAACTTATATATTTAAAAAATATATACCGGTATATATTATATGCATATTGGTGGTGTCCACTTCCCCTGGTGCTCTAAGGATGTTTTTTGTTTGTTTTGCGGAATGGTTAATCCAGCTCTGTGGAGGGCCGCATACCATACAGAAGCTTGGGTGTGAGTCGGACATTATTAATTTCATGAGGTGAAAACAGTAGCACCTATTGGGCGTGTCATACAGAAGCTGAAATATTAAAACATAACCTGTAAAAGGGCCACATCCCGCCATCAATTGGATTTCAATTGTCATAAAATAAACAAAGTGGCAAATTTTGGCCCTAATGGTTGTCCACACCACTGTCCATTCCTAACAACTCACTATTAAGTGAATCAATCCTACATTTGGGTATCGTTCTAAAATTAATTTTCATTTAATGTTATTTAGCCAGCACCCGTCTACTATTGTACGTACCTTTAACTGAAACAAAGTGTCTGTGAAGGAAACAAGAAAAAAAAATGAAAATTAGAATTAAAGGATAACATTCTCTAAAAATATAAATGAAAAAAACACAAACCAATAAAAACATTTGTTGTACACATTTTGCCCTACAGAAGTCTCTGTTTACATAAAAATAAAGTGCAGTCTGTGAATAAAGTTAAGGGCATCTTGTTTGACATGGTTATTCTTTCATACACCTTCCATTTAATTTCAAGTGTCAACTTCCTTGATGGTGACTCAAAGTAATCATTGGACTCAGAGAGTCCCAGACACACCCCAAGCACATGCTAGTCACCAGACCAAAAAGGAAGGACTTCACCTCCATAAAGCTTGATGACATCATGATACAATGACCTCACAAGTGGAAATGCCACTTACGCCAAACTCTGGGAAAGGAGCATGGATCAATGATGCACAGTCTGTTTTACCCAGAACCACTGCGATCCTCACAGGTGCTATTTCAGCATGAAAAGCCCTACGCGTTTCACAGTAATAAGGTTTTGCAGAGTTGCTGGTGCTAAATAGTCAGGACAATCCATACTGGTACATGGTCTTTGAGGTCCACTTTAGAGAAACAATGTGTAGCATTATTGGATAGAAAGGATTACGAAGGTTGTCTCCCTTAACGGAAGACTTGGAATAGAGGAAAGAGTTGCTAGGGAATTATGGACAATTCAAGGGTATTAACTTCCAAGGACCAAAGTTTAGCCAGATCTTTAGGCTCTTCCATGACGACATACAATAAAAACCAATAATATGGATCGGTAGAGTGACCAGATTTCCCTATAATCCCTTACGGGCCTCCCTGCTGGTCATTGATGACACTATTCCTATTCAGTCATAGGAATCAATAGTGCTGGGGGAGCTAAATTATTTAAAAAACCCCTTTTTTGGGGGGGTTAAAAGGGACATATAGCTCTGATTAAGGAGGGCATTGTATCACATTAGCACAGGGGGTTGTTCTGGGGTGAATGGCATTGGCTCTGCATTATTTGTGGCTGTATTGTGACAGATATGAATGTAGCAGCAGATTTGTATTAGTTTAATGCCTGAAGGGGGCAGCGTGGGAAGCTTAGAGTGAGAGCTCTTGGGGTGAATTATAAATCACTATACTGTCATTTATTGGGCAGGTGCAACATGTTTAGGCCCAGTTAGGAGCCCTGTTACTGATACTATTTGGCACTCCCCCCTGCTATGGAGAGGGGGTGACATGAAATAATGCTTGGGTGGGAGAGACTGGCAGTGCCTGAAGACCCTCTACTACGTGGAGTAAATCCCTGTAAACAGACACTCACCGTCCATCCCGAAGTCTCTCCAAGGCTCCCAGACACCGAAAAAGCGTCTGCGAGACTTCCGGGTCCTGTCACCTGTTTACCAGCCTTTCTCTCGCGAGAGCCTGGCTCGTACGAGGAAGTAGTTGTGAAGCCGCACAGGGCGCCGCCATGACAGGTCATGTGACCCGAACATGCAGTTTCATCTCTAGATTGATCAGGAATTACTGCTGTTTATTGTATATTACATGAACGTGCTGGCCATTTAAATAAACTTACATCTGCTATGTTGATTTAATTGTCATATATTCATTTGACAGATAAAAAGGAGGACTTTTTATAGATAAAAAGCCAAGACAAGAATAAATTAAGGACATTTTCTGAGTGCTTGTACTTGCATAGTTGCCAACATCGGCCATGTTCCCAGGGACACATATTTGTTCCACATGCTGCAGAAAGAGCATGCAAAGTGCAGCCAGGCAGTATGTAGGATAAATATACGCACATATAGAATCCAATTAATTAATCATGGTAGGTCCTATGAGATCTCCACCCTGATTAATTAATTGGATTGTGTCTGTGCGTATATACATCCTACATACTGACGGGCTGCACTTTGCATGCTCTTTCTGCAGCATGTGGAACAACTATGTGTCCCTGGAAACATGGCCGATGTTGGCAACTATGTACTTATAATGAAGCACTAAGGATGGTGTGATTCATTTGTGTTATATATGACACCCCTCTTTAAAACCTGAAATTATACATTGCCATACCTACCAACTGACCCGCTTTGTTCTGGACAGTCCCGGATTTGAGGTTCTGTTCTGAGTTAGAACAGACGGCGTCCATCGTGCGGCCCGTTTGACAGCAATATTTTTGAATAAAAGTGGTCCTGAACAGCAGGACAGATCTCCCAAATAGGGACCATGGGATGGGGGGGGGGTGCACGGAAATATAGGAGATCTACCTTGCTTACTGTTGACAATATAAGATGACGTTATATTTCATGATATAAAAGACAATGGTGGTTATGTATAAACACGGTGCACACGCTGATATGGTTGCCACCTGGCCGTTGTTTTACTGGCAGGCCGGTAAAAAAAATTGGCATCAGGCCAATGTTAAGTCTATGGAGACAGTAACAAGGTCGTTTTTTTATTTTCTGAACAAAAGGTGGCAACCCTACACGCAGATAGCGGCAAATAATGCGTCTGCGCCGATGTGTAAAGCAGACTCTCAACACGTTTCTGGAGTCTGCACTGCTTCCACCAGTTGCGTACATTTTGGTTATGGCGGCACTCATTGCGCCCGTTCAGCCAGTGTATAAAAAAAAAAAGCAGGGTATGAAAAGCACTTGATTAATGTCAAGGAATCTCCGCCAAACACTGTATGCCTGAGGTCCCGCTTCCCCATTGAAAACGTGTTGGGATGTATGAAATGGCGCAATCGCCGTCCCGACACTTTTGGAGGCGTTTTTATACATCATGTATAATATGTGCTAATCTAAAAGCATCCTCAGGTCATATGAAATATAAGCAAAAATCAGACAATAAAACCTGCCACTGTATAGGTGATCGGGCTGCCACATTCTATGCGGGGCTTGGCCACTGATAAGTGTCAGTTTAATTTTTATTTTACTGCCTCTGTGCTCTGATGTTTAATTAAATATTAGGCACAACAAGGATTTTTTTCGACGTCCTGACTGAGGTAACATTAATTTTGGTACATCTGAAATAATAAAGTGGACAACCACACTGACATTTTGTTGGTTTCTACCCCACAATTTGGATTTGGCAGAATGATGACCCATTCTTTTGGTTAGTGTATACCCACTCACTCCCCACCCTTCTACACACATCCTTTTTACAACCACTACCCATTCTACTTCAGTGATGAGATTGTAAGGGCGCCTGAAAGCTTTGATGGCTGTGCCACCATGGCAGTGTGGATGTTTCGGCACTGCATGCCACATGATGCTCAGCCTTCACTGACTCATCTAAGATGGGTCTAGGATTGCTACCTTTTCTGCAAAAAAAATACCTGCCATGTTATTTCCACCATAGACTTAACATTGGGCCCCTCTGTAGCATATACCTAGCGCTAAATACATAATTGGTAATGTTATGTAATTCTATGTATTATAGAGCCCCACACAGCAATAAAACAAACAAAAAAAGTGTTTTTAAACCACAGTAAATGTATACTATCTATGTGAAATAAAAATACAAATTGTCCCCCTTTGGCCATTTGAAATGCTGGGAGGTATGTCATTCCCATAAGTCTGATCCAGGAAATGTGGCTGGCTGAGCACCATGGGATTTGCTGTCCACAATATCTAGAGTGCATCAAGCCTTGCAGTTTGTAGAGTCACTCTGTGATGCCCAGGCCTATTGCATGGAAGGAGGATCTTAAAGCCCATGGGGCAGCTTAACACATGAACTAGGCAAGAGGTTGTGAACTAAGCCACTAGGGGGCGCCGTCGTCAGAGGCCCACAGGTTTCTGCACTGGATATGAAGCTTATTATGGCTCGGCGGTTTACTTCACTTACAGGCCGCTAAGCCGGGGACTTTCCTACACGAAGACCCGGTTACCGCATCCTCATTCCCCGGCGGCAGAGTGTCACCATGTCGGGGGCCCAGGCTGAACCCGAGCCGGAGCTGGAACAAATCCGCCTGAAAGGTGTCAGAGAAGAGAAATTTCTCCCAGTACCAGAGGTAGACAGGGTGAGTGACCACCGAGAAGAGCAGAGAGGTTACCATGCTTAATTAATGTGCAATTAAAACACCTATCGTAACCTGCGATGTTGGGAAATGATTTATTTATAAACATTTTTAATTGACAGCCTGGCTTCAAGTTGTAAAATAGTATTAATAAAGCTCAGGGGTATTCATGAGCAATAGACTCATTCTATTTATTTACATATGGATTTGCACAACCCAGCTTTTTATTAAGAGCAAAACAGTCCTCATTTATTGCAATGTAGCAAATATAGGGGTTTATTATTATTATTAATAAAGCCCAATTATGGGGAAAAGTTCTAGAAGTGAGCTAAACATTCCATTGGTTTCCATGGTGACTGGACCATATGTTTTAATTCACTTTGCCCCTGAACTGTCTTTTCTGTATAACCCGCTCCCCATAGTGTTCATGTAATTGTGTCTACCTTGCTTTGGCAGCAGTGGTCCCGCTGTTTATTTATTTAATCATCAGTTCTGCTATCTTACCCTTCTTGAATTTGTGTTGTAAATATTAATATTATATATTTTTTCCTCCTTAGCTTGGAAGATGCCGAAGTGTTAAAGAGTTTGAAAAGTTCAATCGGATTGGGGAGGGGACATATGGTATTGTATGTAAGTATAACTATATATTTGTTTGAGAATGCTTTATAATTCTCCTTTACATAGTAAAAAAAAAAAAAATATTAAAAATCCATTTAAGAGCCCTTTAATTTTACCTGTTTGCTAAAAATTAACTTATGTTGTATTATTTAATTAAAGCATTACTATTTAAAATTCCTACACTTACTACAATCTTTACACATAACTTCATTTTTTTTTTTTGCTGACAGTGGTCCTTTAAGAGGTAGCATGATATACAATTTCCATATTAGTCCAAACTGTTTTTTTTTCCCCCCAGATAGAGCCAGAGACACCAGTAATAATGAAATTGTCGCCCTGAAAAAAGTTAGAATGGACAAAGAGAAGGATGGTGAGTTTCTGTGTACACGTCTAGACTAAAGAGTTTATAAAAAGCAGGTCATCTTTGGAAGACATATTGGGGTTTATTTATTAAAGGGACAGCCTAGTCCCCAAACTCCCTTTTACTCAAGCCTTCCTCAATGATTACTCTACATGTTTACTGCAGGTGCGGCAGCACTGATTATATAGACACTGAGGATATAAAGTTTTGTTTAGTCACTTCCTGTGCTCCTGGAATAGGATACATTGTGCAGACTGTGATAAACTTGCTCTTGTACACATAGGGTTGCCACCTTTTCTTCAAAAAGTACCGGCCTTGGTACTGTCTCCATAGAATTAACATTGGTCTGATGCCAATTTTTTGCCGGCCAAATACCGGCCAGGTGGCAACCCTATGTACACAGTAGGTTCTCTTAACAGTGTAACGCATTGTCTGGTGATATCACTAAAGAGACAGGAAATTCCATTCATTTGAATGAAATTATTCTCATTGGTTCCTGCAGCAAAAAAAAGGAGAAAAGGAAATTTACTTTTACTTAGCAAGTGTGGGCAGTCCTGGTTTCTTGCAAACTGCTGTAATTTCACAATTTCATCTAGCTGTAATTTTTTATATATTTTAAGCAATGCAAAATGCATTTTAAATCACTTTGAAAGCACATTAATATGCATTAATATTTGTAAGATGCATTTTGAATACTAGACAGACAGTTTCTTTAAGGTGAATTCTACCACAAGCTTCCTGCTTATTACTGAATATTAATCATGTCTCCCAACCTTCCCAAGGCATACCTATCAGCAGCCTGAGAGAGATCACTCTCCTTCTAAAACTGCGACACCCTAACATCGTGGAGCTGAAGGAAGTGGTAGTTGGGAATCGCCTAGAAAGGTGAGGACCCCCTGAACCCATTGGGGTGTTTAATTATCAATGTTCTAAAACTGATGTAAGCAGCTCTAACATTCCATCGGTTTTCCGTGGTGACTGGACCACTTTTAGAACCGTTCCTAATAAACTCCATTGCATTGCTCTTTTCATTGTACGTAAAGTAAATTCTAAACCATCGTTTGATGGGGAAAAAATAAATGTCTCGTTTTGGTTTTATTCAGTATTTTCCTTGTCATGGGTTACTGCGAACAGGACCTGGCCAGTCTTTTGGAGAATATGCAGACCCCATTTTCCGAAGCACAGGTACATATGTTTTATATGTTTTTTGCTTAAAATGTGAACTCAAACTAACTGTGGTGATATCATTTAGATTTTGTGATAGCCGCAAATAAATGTTATAAAATCCACTAGGATACCTTTTTTAAAGACAACTGTATAAAAAAAACAAACAAAAAAAAAAAACGAGTTTGCGTAGAAATGCTTTAATGAAAGAATATAAATAATGTACCTTATTGAGCCCTCTTTACTCTGTTTGGCTCTAACAGGGGGCAGACATGTTGTTTAGAATCTTGGGTCAGATCTTCCTTCATCTGAACCAAAGTTAGTGAAGAACTGTCCTAAGAGTCTAAACAACATGTCCGCTCCCTAGTAGAGCTATACAGAGCAAAGTGTGCCCAATACAGTACATTATTTATATTCTTTCTTTAAGACATTTCTATTTAAAACTTCTACACTCGATAAAATCTTTCAGTTAAACAGAACTTATGTTTTTGCTACAGGGAAAAATAAAAATTAACAAAAGAAATTCAATTATCATGTGATGTTGTAATCAAAGTTGCCATATAGTTAGCCGTGTCCCACATCATCGGTTCTCCTAACAAAGGGACAACTATACTCCGCTGTGTCTGTTTTATTTTAGTACATATATTCCACTGCAATGTGGCTTATTACCAAACCGGATTGTCTCTTGGACACTGCACTTGGTTTGTGTGACCCGTACAAGTGTTGGAAAACCTCAGCCACACAGCGTTTCCCCCAACACACGCACACACCTACCAGTCTCTTTAATTAGTGCTTTTTTGACATGTGGGACATTTTTATACGACCCACCATTGTCTAACTTGCGCACAAGTCACAGTAGCATGACTCTACCACGGTACGTGTTAACACAATAATTCACTATTACCCAACAGGTGAAATGTATCTGCTTCCAACTGCTCACTGGGCTCCAGTATCTGCATGAGAACTTCATAATGCACAGGTAGGAATGTCATCTCCATGGCTCTTGGTTAAAATGTCAGATTTCAGGAAAACATTGTCAGCCTTGGAAAATACACACCGAGATCTTCTGTAGTACTAACTAACAACTAGTATTAGAATATTTGGTGCAGCTTCTGTTATGTTGTACTAAAATGCCAGCCCTTTACACATAATAGATCATCCTGTCTGGTTGGTTTCAGTCTGTTCACGGTACATATTCAATTTGCCAGCCAGTAGAGGGAGCACTTTTCTAATACCCTCCACTTCCTGTGAAATTCTGCTCTGCACATGCTCACGCACATCAGTGTAACGGAAAATAGTTTCCCCCTCTGAAAGGAATACAATCAACACTGTCTGATTTTTAATGGACCAGGTTCTGAGGTGTAGCCAATTGTACCACCCTAGGATAATCATGTGATTAAAAGATTGCATTTTGCTACATTAAGTACATTCACAGATAGGTAGCTTTTCAATGCCTTCCTGATGCCCCTTTTATCCTTTTTAATACTTATCTACTCTTTCTTCTTCTTCCCCGGGCCACTCTTACTCGGGAAGGGATCTGAAGGTGTCAAATCTGCTCATGACAGATAAAGGTTGTGTCAAAATCGGTGAGTTTGCAGATAAATAAAATTAATTTACACAACTGTTCGACAGGCTACAATAGCAGAGTAGCTGGGATCTAACAGTGTGTGTTCCAAGATATTGTTCCTTCCTGCATAAAAAGACACATACCTGCTATTTTTTATTGTTTTTAATTTCACTTTTATTTTGGTAAAAATTGCATATGACATACATTTTGAAATAGGCATTAAGGTAATGGGTTACATGCATCATAAAAACGTAAAACATAGGATACAGTGGAGAAAGAATCGATTGTACACAGTATGAGACTCATACCCGCTATTTGATGCCCTAGTTTCCTGCTGAGGCCTACCTTACCACTGAAATCCACATTTTCATTTCACTATATCTTATTTCGCAGCGGACTTTGGTCTGGCGCGGGCGTTTAGCGTTCCCTCAAAGCAGATGACTCCTAAAGTGGTGACTCTGTGGTAAGTTATCAGCAATAAAGGGGGTAATTATAAATCCGCCAAATACCAGATTGTGGAAACCGTTAAAACGGTCAATCG
Organism: Pelodytes ibericus; assembly: GCA_036172795.1. Lineage (NCBI taxonomy): Eukaryota > Metazoa > Chordata > Amphibia > Anura > Pelodytidae > Pelodytes > Pelodytes ibericus. Next base: position 195,641,766 of record CM069862.1, read on the forward strand.
AGTAGTTTTAATATGAAGGGAATTGGGAAGGGCTGGTAGTATCTAGAATGGCTGCAGTGGAGTTTTGTAAAAGATTTTAATATTCTTTTAAAGTAGGCCCTGTCTGCGTCCCATTCCGACTCCATGGCTCAGTCAGAGCCTGTTTAAGTCTTTCCCTTCCTTTATTTTTACACTTGCCATTTTATCGCTCATTAGTGTTCTTTATTAGACATGTGCATTCGTTTTCGGACTAATGCATTTTTGGCCGAAAATAGCATTTTCGTCCATTTGTCCGAAAAACAAATAACGAAAATGCTAAACTAACGAAAGACGAATGAACGAATGGTTAATAAACGAAAATCATTCGTCCATTCATGCTATTGACATTCTATAAACCGAAATAGTCAGTTTATAGAATACCAATAGCATTACATATACATTCCATAAACCGACATAATGAACGACTTTCGGTTTATGGAATGCATGTAATACTATTGGCTTTCTATAAACCGAACTAGAGTCCCCATTCATAAGAATTTCTTATGAATGGGGACTCTCATCCGGTTTATAGAAAGCCAATAGTATTACACGTATTCTATAAGACGAACGAATAAAACGAAACGAAAATAATAATGAATTTCGTCTGAAACGAATGCAGTAATGAACGAAATTCGTTTTAGACGAAATAAATAACATTTTCGTCCGAATGGACGAAAACTAAAATTTTAGTTTTGCACATGTCTATTCTTTACCCTTTCTGCACTACATACTCTAACTTATATTCTGTTCCCCATATTTTGTTGTTGTTTAGGTACCGGGCCCCAGAGCTGCTCCTAGGGAGTACAACACAGACCACAGCCATAGACATGTGGTAAGATAGCACTGTAAATATCAGTGTTTATACCTGCACTTTACCCAAGAAATAGCTGGATAAGAAAATAGAGAAGAGTAACGTGGAATTGGGAAAGAGATTTTTTTTTTTTTTAAAGTCAACATAAGCCAACTCATTTATACATTTGTAACATCACACACACCGATGGACAAACTGATAGCATACCTTGAGGCTAGAGGGTTATGACACATTATCAATCTAGTCATTGTTTAATGATGAAGTCTATTTGTGGCCTGTGAAACCGTGACCAGGAGACAAGGTCCCCGAGCTGGGAATGTCCTGTTTGATGCAGGACAGTTGGGACAGACACGTTAGACACACATATCACTCCAATCCAACTCAGGGCTCCTTAACCATTAAATTGGACATGTTTCACCTTCGCTCAGCTGAAGCAAGTTTAATCTCTACCATGTTCAAACTAAGTGCATCCAAATCAGACCTGATTTGCTAAGATGCCAGACCCAGTCAATAGAGCCCTTTTTACCAATTGTGTTTATTAACGGTTTATTATACCACTTACACGAGCAGAAAGAAAAAAAACAATATTGGAACATCTAATAAAGCAAATAATCTTTATCGACTCTAAATAAAACACTGGATAAACTAATCATGAAACGTAACGTCTTGCTAAGGATAACCACCAACTCCCACAACCTTTGAAAGAAACAAAGTAAACCCCAAACTTCTCACTGTAAATATATCAGAGTATCACTAAACACTGTATTAAAAAACTTTCACCGTTCCCTTGTAGGGCTGTGGGCTGTATCCTGGCTGAGCTTCTTGCACACAAACCTTTACTTCCGGGCACCTCCGAAATCCAGCAGATCGACCTCATCATACAGTTGCTCGGGACACCAAGTGAGAACATATGGCCGGTAGGTTGCATTTCTATGATGTACTGTTCACAAGATTATAGGTATTGTTGAAGCACTTCTCTCGCCATTAGAGTTCTTCCTTTGACAAGTCTACTGTTGCAGACATTTATGTTGACCACATTGTCCCTTCCATAATTGTCCCTCTGTGATCTACTCTTTTAATGCCTGTGCTTTTTTTATTTGTATCCTTCCTGGTGTGCAGGGCTTCTCCAAGCTGCCCCTGGTGGGTCAGTACACAGTGCGCAAACAGCCATACAACAACCTGAAGCACAAGTTTCCCTGGCTCTCTGAAGCCGGCCTGCGACTGCTCAACTTCCTATTTATGTATGACCCAAAAAAGAGGTGAGATGGACATAGTCAGTAAAGTCAGTATTTAGTGTGATTTTTCTATATGAACAAGGTGTAGGCTTTCATTAACTGGCTTGCTGAGAAACGTGAGAAGTTGTAATTGAACAGCTGGCCTACTACAGGTTGACCACCTTCTTATTCAGCAAATTCTTCCTTTCCTATTTCAGAGCCACAGCAGAGGACAGCCTGGCAAGCTCGTATTTCAAGGAAAAGCCTTTGCGTGAGTAGTGTTGGGTTCTTACTCATGACATATGGACATGGTATATGCAAGAGGACTAAGTGGTTTCCTATATGACTGTGCCACTGATTTATTCCAGGTTTTAAACGTTTAATTGAAAGATGGTACCATGTGTAACCAAGTAATTTCCAGAGCCCTCTTTGATCTGTATAGCTCATTCAGGAGGTAGACATGTTGTTTGGAATCTTGGGTCTGATGAAGAAAGATTTAAACCAAGATTCTAAACATGTCCGCCCACTTATATAATAATGTGCTTTATTTGTCCTTTAACCTGCATGTAGAAATATGTTATGAACAGGCATTGTCTATCCATATCTATGTAGAATATGGTTTACCTGGAAAAAGAATAACAATTCTTATTTATAACCACATCTGTTATAGCCTGCGAGCCACAGCTGATGCCAACATTTCCACACCATCGCAACAAGAGGGTGAGCAGCGTCGGGGCAGAGTCACAGAGCAAACGCTGCAAACCGTGACCCCCCCACCCACTGCCCATCACAACCACTGAGAAGACTATCTGGACAAACAGAGCTCCAACAAGGGAACACCGTGGAAGTGCCGTCAGCAAGAACAACGTCTGTTCCAGAGCGCCATGAACATTCTTGGTTTTAAAGGATGGTTTCGGCAGTGGTTCTCTCACTGCTCGAGAACACCAGAGTTCTAGTTCCGTGGAGAGATCTCCAGTATAGTTGAAGATCCTAGAATGTCAAATACTGGAAGAGTCAGAAAAGGGTTATTTTTTTATTTTTATTTTAAACAAAGACTGGAGAAAGGACATTCGAGGTCAAGCTTTACTTTTTGCATTGAATGCAAACACCTTCACAGGGACAAGAGAAAATGGAGTTAATTATGTCAAAAACTCCAGTTTGAAACGAACTCCCAGGCAGATTGTGTGCATGTCTATATATATATATATATATATATATATATATATATATAGATATATATATATAGATATATATAGATCTCCTAAACCAGGCTTGTAAATTAATGGTAAATTCAATTAATGTCAGAAATGTAGCCATCTGTTTATCATACACAGGTTTAATTCATTGCTCATACTACAAAGCAACATGACATTTGAAACACTGTATAACAAATCTGCTGAACTACTGGTGGCTCAATTTGTTTTATTATTATACTTATTTTTATTTGCATTTTCACAGCCAATTAACCCCACTTTGTCTAGTCGCTGTATAAATGAATATCGGCTTTGATATGTAGCAAACTTAAAAACAAATTGGATATTGTGTTGAAGTATCTTGCTTTTTTTGATAGGATAGGTTTCGCTATACATTTGGCTTAATTGATTTATGGAAGAAGGAATGATTCCAATAACCTGAATAAAACATAATTTTGCCTTTTTTTTTATTAATTTTGGTTTCAAATATTACTAAAAATGATTGTACTGTATTATTATGCAAACACACAAGGCCAGGAACATCTGTTGGGTCGTCAATCTAACTAAGAAGAGAGAAATATAATTTAAAAGTTTAATCTGGGGTCTCGTGGCCAAACCCATAAGCCAACAATAATAGCTAATGTTATTACAACTGCCAAATTGTCATGGGCCAAATTCCAAAATAAACCTATAACACGTTCCCTCTCCAAAGACTGGAGAAGGGGGAGAGACAAACAACCAGTGCCCAATAATAGGATTACAATATACAACAGAACTTAACTGATGAACCCAAGTGCAGTTAGGGATTTGGCCAGAACGATGTGTAAAATAATGAGAAAATAAGATAAATTAACATTTTTATTAAAGGCATATAAACATACTCACAATTCAATGTACGTCATTATTGGCAGCAGAGCAGTTACAAAAATTCACAGAAAAATGATGCAATAAAAGAATACAAACAAAGTACACGTTGCTTGTATGGCTCCGTTGAGGGCGGCCATGTTTGGAATTTTGCATTAGGTCATCCTTAATTTTTCTGATGGTAGATTCTAAAGATGTCCACCCTCTGATAGAGCCCTGCGGAGTAAAGACTGCATCGTACGGTACTTTATTAAATCATTTCTATTTAAAATGACCGCAATCTTTCAGTTAAAGGTTAATTGTAGGCACATAAATTAACATATCTACTAAGAAAAAAAAAAAAAATCAATGCCGTGTTATTTATGTGCTTTTTATTTTCCATATTTTGCTAAGCTCCCAAACAAATACTGAATGTATGTCACCAATATTTTTATATAAATCGACCCACCTTGTGGTATTGCAGGGGCAGCTACAGTGTCCGAGCAGGCATTTGGGGGTCTGGTTTTTTGCCAGCTCCTGGAAGGGGCCGCCTCAAGGCCTAATTATGTATCATCATTTCACAGTGATTAAATCTTTAATTAAAAGGATGTAGAATTTGAGATTATATTCTATATAGGTAGAAATAATGAGGTACAATTACAAAATGGAGGTCAAGCACGGCTGTTTCGCTCTACGTTTAGCTACGGTTGTTAAGTATTTAGTGCACAATTTCTTGACCTCTAACCCCTGAGTGTCGGCAGCCATTTTACCTGTATTAGATCCCTCCCTTTCTCTGCCTTGGAAAAGCACCATATTACGCAGTTTCCTGATGATATTTCTAATTACATTTATGGACAACTAAACTTTGTTTTAAAATTTTACGACACAAAGTCAATAATTAACTTGATTGAACCCTTTTTTTTTTTTTGCGGGGGGTCTTACTTTTCTTACAGCCCCTGCTAGGGACTCTATGAATGTTACATACGAATGGCATTGTTGACAATTGTGTCGGCAATGCAATTCGCAAGATGCCGACAGTGAACTATACGCGTGGAATCATGGGAAATGTAGTTCCCCTTGATTTTGCTGTGCATGCGCGCACAGTTTACCATCGGTCATCTTCCGAATTGCATTGCCGACACAGGCTATATAAGAAATGTAATATGGATGCCACAGTCGGCCCCTTAGCTCATTTGTGTCAAGAGCCAAGGGTTTAGGAATACAAATTAGGATTGGCTGGGGACTTTCTGAATTGTCCAATGACTAGTTACTTGCACTCCATCAGGCCCTGACTGTTTTGCAGTTGAAGAAATAAATGCTCAAAAAATTTGTAAGTGCAGACAGAATTTACACAATTTAAAAAATAAAGACATCTTGTAACAGTTTAGATTAAATTTAAGGCCTGACGCCTGCAGAAATGTGATGCTAATCACAGCACACGAGGCTCAAAATCCCAAAGCATCTGCTCATCATCTGATCTATTTGAGGTTGTTAAACAATGGAGACCAATACAAAGTTCTAGGAGAGAAATGCGCCGGCAAGGTTGGTTTAGTCTTATTCACAGAAAGACTGTGTTGGCAGCACCAAGATGATGGATCTCGGGTAACAAACTCAAGGACTATCCCTAGGTGAACCTGCATTCAACTAAAAAAAAAAAAATTACCCAAGTTGCTAACCAGGCTTTCAATCTCATAGTTTATTTTATTTTTAAATAAGCATCTAATCATGTACACATGGCAAGCACAGGTTCATACTCCATCGGGCTCTTGGGTATTATTATCCAGGCCAAGCGGACCCAGGTCCATGCTGCTCCGAAGTAGCCACAGCCTCTGATCCTTCTCCAGCATGATCATGGCGGCATCGTGCCCCTGCGTCCGGCACTGCGTCACCACATTGCAGTTTATATAGTGCAGCTCCTGGCAGGAGTGGCAGCGGTAGTGGGGTAGGTGACCCGGCTGCAGACAGGAGTGCATCCTGTACCTATTCCTCTCCTCCTGCTTCAGTACCTCCTGCTTCTCCGATGGGCACAGAGTGTGGACATGGTGCCCGGACGCCTTGCACTCTTTAACCACAGAGCACCTGGCGCTGTGCAGAGTGCGGCAGCCCGCACAGAGGCGCTCCAGGGATTGGTCATGAAAGACGCAGTCATGCAGCACAAGGTTCGCCTTCGTTTTCCTGGCTTCCTTGGGTCCAGCGGGGATAGAAGTTGAAAGAGATGAGGTACCAGTATCTGCAACCTTTCTGCAGCTGCCTTTGATATGCACAGACCAGCGTTCATGACAATGGTCACAGAACTGTGACTGGTACAGAGGAGGAGCTCTGTGTAGGGCCATTTCTACCCCCTTGAAATCTGGGCCCTTGACTAGAGTGGGCGCTCCCAGAGTGAGCTTCTTCAAGCTCTCTACGCAGGCCATCTCCCCGCCCCAGTTGGTCCTCTCCCTAATCAGGTCGGCTGCCGTCAGAAATACAGGACCTGCGCGGGATAGGATGCTGGATAAGATCTCGCACTCCACCTGAGCAGCCAAAAAGCCAAAGGCCGACAGAGACAGGTTCTGTGGTTTGGGACTAGACAGTATGGACAGGACTTGCCCATCCTCCTGAGGCTCGTACCCCAACTGTCGCAAGGCCTGGAAAATCTCATCCCGTGGGAGGGCAGCTTCCAAGATATGCACGTAATGTCCAGAGTATGTCTGTAGGAGAAGATACAGGATCACCCATCCAATACACGTAACATATGTATTAAAACAAGAGGTGCAATTTAGAAACATGGTGTTAGATATAGCGCACTAGTCCTGCATTCTAGTCCTGCATTCTAGTCCTGCATTCTAGTCCTGCATTCTAGTCCTGCATTCTAGTCCTGCATTCTAGTCCTGCATTCTAGTCCTGCATTCTAGTCCTGCATTCTAGTCCTGCATTCTAGTCCTGCATTCACGTTTGACATTCCGTGACAATTTCTTTCATGAACATACCCTCGGGTCTATTTGCTGTAACGCCCTCATATATTTTTTGGTCTGCACAATGCTCCAATCTACCAGAAAACTTGATAACAGTCCACTGCAAGGTGAATCTATTTCACTGCTTCGGTTAAAAAATATTGGTGCACACTCCAACTAGATGGATCTTTTTGCAGATGCTCCGTGTTTATATAAATCCTCAGTACTGCACCGGCCCACAATTTGCCGAATTAGAGGACAACTGTCGGCAAAAAAATAAGTTGCATTTAACTGAACGATTGCATTGATCAAAGGCATTTTAAATAGAAATGCGTTAATGAAGTAATATAAATAAAGCATCTTGCTGAGCCCTCTTTGCTTGTATAGCTCTAACAGGGGGCAGACATCTTGGGCCAGATCTCCCTTCAGATTCTGAACAAAATGTCAGCCACCCATACGCACAGACTGCTCAATAAGGTACTTTATTTGTATTATTATATGGACGCATTTCTATATAAAATATCTACAATTAATGCAGCTTTTCAATTAAAACAGAATTTTATTTTTTTGCGGACGTTTCTCCTTTAAGGATCATGGGAAATATGGCTGAAGCATGGAGCCTTGTGCAAACCCATTCATTTTTTTTTTTTATAAGTGCCTTCTGATTGGCTCCTACGAGATGCTGTGAGTGCTGATTTTGGAAAAACAAGTGGTGACACTAGACGCATTTCATAGTAACATAGTCCTACTGAGCGAAACAGAGCACAGACAGACAGTGACCAATGAATGCACAGAAAAGAAAAACGTAATGGCAGCCCCCACATTCTATAAAAGTCAGACTTTCTGGAGCAATAAAAGCAAAAATAAGTACGTTCCAAAACTCTTACACATATATTTTAAAAGCTCAAAATGGGCTCTTTTGTATATAAGTTAAACCTTTGCAAAAAAAAAAATAATATAATTATTTATTTTTTTCCCCCCTCTTTAAAATGTTGGTCAATGCTGCCAGGCAAGTGTAACCATACCTTAATTGTCTGAAACTCCTTTCTCCAAGGAGTAAAATATAGATTGAGAGCAAACTGTTCAAAGACTTGGAAGGCATCAGCCAGGTACTGTAATGAAGAACCCATGTCCTCTCTCATCTGGAGTCCACTGGAGATCAGGGAAAATGTATCTGTCTGCAGAGTGTTGTGCAATTCAGGGTTTTCCAGCAGATGATCTTTTACTAAGCCCAGCAGCTTTACATCTGAACATGGTGCAGTCTCTCCAGACTCATACGTGGTCAGCAACCAGCTCTTATAGTGAACAAACAGACTCTCGGAACTCATCCTGCTCTAGAAAAGAGAGAAGGAATACACAAGTCGGAATCAGACCACAGGGGACTAGATAACAAAAGTAATATCAGGAAGTATTACTTTACTGAGAGGGTAGTGGATGTATGGAATAGCCTTCCAGCGGAAGTGGTAGAGGTAAACACAGTGAAGGAGTTTACGCATGCGTGGAATAGACACAAGGCTATCCTAGATATAAGATAGGGAACTGGGGACTAATAAAAGTATTTAGGAAATTGGGCAGACTAGATGGACCGAATGGTTCCTATCTGCCGACACATTCTGTGTTTCTAACAAAGGGGGCAGTAGGTGTGGCTTCAGTTGCTCCTAATATTCCAGCCCCTTCTCTGTTCTTCACTAATTCTAGTTTATATTTCATGCCCTTAAAACAGAATGTCATGCTTATTTGCCATCAGTAGCCCTAGAAAGCTCTGGCACTGCGAAACGAGTAAGACATTCCATCGTTATGATGGCACAGACCATAGTTTGTCTTGAACCACTGAACCAGGAATATCTATTAAAACAGCTGCATCAAAAACCAGTGTTGACACAGCGCAAACATCATAGGTCAGTGATGGCTAACCTGGGCACTGCAGAGGTTTGGGAACAACGCGCCCCTTGAAGCCTTAAGACACATAAGCAGTGACAAGGTTAGCCATCACTGCCGCATGTGGCACTAGCAAATAAATTGTAATAGGACCGTTTGAGCTATACAGTCCCATGCACAGCCAGTACAGATTGATAATGGGAACGTTTGTATTTTTATAGACTTTGTAGTCTGTTTACCAACTCGTGTGAGCGATAGGTTTCCCCTAAAAATTGTCGTACCTGTGCATGTGGAGGATAAAAACACAATGTATAGATCATTTTCAATCATTTTTTATTCTCTACATTCAGCCTATAAGCTATGTTTTGGTGAATCTTACAGCAGGGTGTCAAACCAGCTGTTGATGGATTAAATTTTCCATGTTCCCCAGCCTGAACCCTTATGGTAAGAAAGGATTATGGGAGATGTAGTCCAGCAACAGCTACAATCATCCACAAAAACCATTGCATTTCAGATGCAAAAACACTGCCCTGAATAAAATTCTATGTCACTGTAATGGGATTACACTTCCTCTTTAATTGGAAAGCTTATACATGGGGGAAAAAATGCATACTGCTACAGTGTTTTTTTATTTTTATTTAATAAAAGTTGTATTGAGTCAATATCACAGAGGTCCCATCATTGGTACAAAAAAAAAGCAATAAATCTTTGCAAGAAGAGAGTCATTTTGTTTTTTTACACACAGAACAAAGAACATGGTAATGTATACCTCTTAGTGATCAATAAATGAAGCAACAGATAAAATAGTTTGTTTAGTAATTACTTCTACAGTGTTTTCTTTTAAACAAAAATCAGTATTCATCTTGGATTAATTCATTTTTTAATATACTTTGGTACAGGAGTAAAGCAATAGAATTAATTAATGTCTTGAATAAAAAAATAAAAAAATACCAGGGAAAAGTGTGAGATCTCGTTGCACAATCAATAGTGGAAGGCTGGTTTCATGTGAAGGTCTCCCCACTATGGGAGATCTGTGTGTATGTGCTGTAAGTGAAAGTGATCTCATGTAAGAGTGTGACTGCAGATCAGAGACTGAAACTGCATCCCTGTGAGGCTTTTATATCCATTTATCCAAATAAAATAGCTGGGTGCCCACCAGGCCCCCATTGTTACCTGTCCAGTGTGATGTGCAGGCTGCACAGTTGGTGGGACTGCTCCCTGGCTAGTGTGATAAGCTGCTCTGCATCAAAAACACTCTCACCTGCATGCACTTCCTGGTGCGGCCACGCCCCTTCTCGCTGATTGGATAGTGACCTGTTTTAAGGGGCATGCGGCTCGCATGAGCGACAATGTCTGGAGGTCATGTGACCTGTGAGAATAAGAATATTCTAAGGCGTGCAGAGAGATGGGACATAGTCAGCCCGGTTAACTAATTAAAAGAGGAAATTAAGCAAGATTCCAATGTAGAATGAGGAGCAGCCATCCCAGCTTCCTCCTCAGCTCTTGAGCACACATCATTTGAAATGGCCAAGGAGGGACACTTATTTTTGTGATGGTGGCTGAAGGTGTGGCTCTGGGCGGGGCGTTACTGGTACATTTTCATTGACTTCCTGGCCAATCAATAACTATTTATGTAACTTGATAAGTCATTTAGAATAAGAATCATTTATTTGATGCACACAAATTAATATAAAAATACATTTACTGCAGTTTAACCCCTTAAGGACAGAGCCTTTGAAACATTTTTGTCCTTACAATACAACCTGCCTAAATATTGACACCTTTTGGAGGCTGCTTTGCAGTCCATAGAAGTCACATGAGACCAAAAGGAAATGAATTACCTAACCAAGTATATTATTTATTTCCTGCTGGTCACATATGCATGCTTTGTGCTGGCCAGTCCACATTTTGGTAGGCAATCTTGTTGCCCCGTGGAGCTGCAGCTCTGTTTTGGGACAGAGGTAGACCTAGGCTGGACAGCCGCACTTAGGACCGAAAGCCTGCAGAAAAATATATATTATTCTCTGCTGGTTACAGTATTATGTGCAGTAATGTTACCAGCACCCATACTCCGCAGCCCTGACCCTCGACCTCCCATCCATTCCCCCCGCATCCTGATTTCCAGAGAAGAGTTGTGAGGTCCTTACCGCAAAGCATTATGCAGTTTGGAACTTTCAATTTGCATATCAAGCTGCAAGGTGATGTCATAAACAGGAGACACCACATACAGATTTGAAACACATTTCTCTTAACGTTTCTGCTTGCAATTCTAGATGTATAGATTGGCTCTCTTTGCCATTGGCTCTCTTTGTGTACAGTAGAAGCTGATGTACTTGGAAGTTCCACCTGCAGAGGGCGCTCTTTGACCACGAACCCTGTAAAAGAGTATAGACAAGTTCAAAATACATGTGGGTACTGGGGCAAATTAATTTTTTACTCCAAGTAATAGTGAAGAATAGCTTGTTAACCATAGAAAAATGTTTGTTATTGAGCAGTTTAATGCTTAGGGAATCACACCAGGTGTTATACATTTAAACACAACTGGGTAATCCCTAAATCCTGAAATGTTGGGGGTCCTTGAGGACAGGTTTAAAAAGCACTGATATAGAGCATTAAATACAATTTTCTGGGGTTATTTGGCTGGAAAATGTTCAGGAAACTTTGCAGTATATTCAAAAGCCCCATGGAGTTCCCAGGTGTATTTATAAATATAATATGAAATGCAATCTCTATGGTGGTTTAGTGCTAACTGTCCAATGGCCACAGACCCTACAATTTAATTCATTGACCTCAATGTGAAATGCATTGAATCAGTGGCTGCCAAAATACCAAGAAGTGGGAAAATCCCAGATCTGTACACACCGCACCCTATATTGAATTTTAAACACTAAAATCTTAGCAAACAGTCTTTTGCAGAAAGCTGACGCAAAAGACTCTAAGCTGCAGAGCTTGCAATCAGTTTGAAATGATCTATAAGCGGCAAATGCCACAGTGGTCTTCTACATATGCCCTTTAAATGCACAGGAGATGCAGCTACAGAGTAAGGCAGGGTGGAGTTTTGGTAGATTTTGGGGATGGTCGGGGGGAGGTATATTTGATTTGGGGAGGGATCTGGCAAACCTCACTATTAATATTGGGTCTCTTGTAGCCGAGCTCTTTTTTTTGCAGAACCGTCTGTCTCTCTTACAGTCACGAGCACTCCCTTTCCTATTGCAGACATCTCTCTTGCTGTCTATCTCCCTGGCACGGCATCATTACGACCATGACTTCCACCCAGAGGCTGGTTCTGGTTCTTGGAGGGGCTGGTACGGTGGGCTCCGGGATTGTGAAATGTCTTCTGGAGAAAGGTAAGTAAAGACACGTTTCAGAAACCTGTAGCCTGTTGCTACCGATTATATCTGAAATCATTGGCAGATCTATTGTAAAGCGCTGTGGAGGATGTTGGTGCTTTAGAAATAAATGAATAATGTTTTTACGTGCTGGGTAATATTACAGACATACACACTGCACAGGATTATTTAAAAACCTATAAGATTATAAACCTGTTTTATTATTATTATTTATATACATAACAGGGTTCCAGGTGGCGGTCTTCTCTCGAGATAGCGCACGGCTGGAGAAGTTGAAGAATTTCGTGCCTGCATCATGCAGAGAGAAGCTGCACACCCTGCTCGGAGATGTGGGTAAGGCGCATTGGAAAGGGTGACAGTCATCCTTTGGTTTGTGTAGCTGCACTGGACTGTGATCCCTACGATTCTCATCCAGCCTTCTGCTAGGCTGAGCATTGTGGGAGTTGTGGTATGCAGGTGCTGGGCTGCCGTGTATGCCTCTACTATCGCTATAAAAAGCATCAGTCTGCTTGGCAAGGAAAACAATCTGCCTTTAACAGGAGCGGGCTGACACCTTTGGGCAAAAACTATTTTTCAGCCATTGTCTGACTTCATCAGCCCATCCTTTATCATCAGAGATAGACACAGATAGACAGGCGAGACAGAAATACTGACCGATAAAGTACAGAGATTGACGGGATAATGGGATGGAAAGTGCTATGCACTGGTCATTTACAAGTGGAAAGAGGTGCAGCCTCAGCCCACTAAGTCTGGTTAGAGAGCGGCCTGGAGGCCCCCCCACTTGCCAGCCCTCCCCTGGCCTTTAACCCCTTATGACGTTCCACGCCTTGTCCTTAAAGACCCTACTTCTACCTAAAATGTCCTGCTGATTTACCACCAGCGTCTCTTTATTGCGAAATGAGTAGGGGATAACATTTCTTAATAGGGAGACTCATATCATGGACCTTTAAGGAGTTGACTATCCGACTCAGCGACATTCCTTTTTTCCTCTGTTGGATGTAATTTGAACATGCTATGCAAGTGTACCTTTTTAACCCTCTCTGCTGCTGTTTTGCTCCCCCCCCCTCCCCCCCCCCCCCCCCCCCCATCCTGCTTGCTAAGTCCAGATGACATTTGCTGCATGTGTCTGTGTGCCATGTTTGCAGGGCTTTGTTTGACTTTTTGAACTTCTGTATTTGGGCCGTTCAGGGTCGGAGGAGGGTGCCCATGAGGCTGCAACTGCTCTCCTCAGTCGGGTGGGGAAGGTGACAGACGTGGTGTCCTCGCTTGGGTTCAGCTGGTGGCAGGGAGGACCTCCACACACACAGTCCCTTCAGGAGCTGCAAAGGGTAATAAAAAAAAACAAGCCCGTGTGGTGGGTGACAAGCTCTACCAGGTCAGTAGAACCAAACTTAATCCAGCTGCCAGCAAATGCATAGATCACCTAATATCTGGTGATTCCATCTGGTCTGCCATGTAGAAGGTATGGAACAGAGGATGCTACGGAACCTTCATGCAGCAGTCCCCGTTCTAGATGTGGAGTCTAGAAAATGGAATTATAATTGAGGCTTTGCTGTACCCATTCCTCAGGACAGTAAACATTTTATATCTGAATGCCGAGAGCAATCACATGTAGATGACGTCTAGCCTTTCCTAAATGATCCCCAATTTTATATTTTATTTGACCATGGCTGGCAAAAGCAAGATGGCTGCTCCTAGCTATGCACACAGAAAGAGCAGTGGCAGGAAAGGTGACATAACCTGTTCTCATCCCCTCTCTTATATTTACAGCACCTTAGTTCCTTCTTTCTGTTGGTTTAATCATCAATGGGTCCACTGGCAGATATCTTCTCCAGACCATCCCAAGTTCTCATTCTCCCCAATGACTTGATAACGATGTGGTTCAGTTGTCCCCTCGTTCTGGATGCCCCTATCGCTTTCCCTTGATAATGGTGGGAGTCAATGACTGCGTACTCTCTCCGTAGGTTCTTGAGACCCTTCTTCTAAGCACATTCACTGCCTGGAAGGCTTTCTTTCCTCTGGTGAAGGACAATCCAAATGGGACCTACACTTTCATCACAGGTATAATGTTCCACCCATGTAATGCCTCTCACCACAAGGGCATAAACCAGTGAATCCCGGTATATATAAAGAAAAAAGTATGTTGCAAACTGCTGTAATGCCACAATTTCTTCTAGCTGTAAGTATTTTATATTTTAAGCAATGCAACATGTAAGACATGCATTTTAAAGAACTTTGAAAGCACATTAATATGCATTAATATTTGTAAGATGCATTTTGGGCACCAGAAAGTCCCTTTCATATACTTTCCAATGAGTATTAGGTGCCGAATCCAATAATGTCCAATCCATATCTCATTTATATCACCGCAGGGGGTGCCGGGGAGCGTCTGTTAATGCCTGGGACAGGCTTCCTGACCTTGGGCGCAGCAGGAGCTTTGGCTTTTGCCCAAGTGGTGCGTGAGGAGTATCCGGACATCCCCTGCAAGCTAAACGAGGTATGTGCCAAACCATAAGCCTGATGCATCATCAGTAGACCATTAAATGAAGGTTTACGCCACCTCTGGGTTTCTCTTTAGAATGGTCCCACCTTCCATTCCAACCATGACCCAAGATGCTAGACGCTCTTCTGTGTCTATAGTTGGGGCAACGGATTTAGTAGTTTATCGCAGGGCTTGAAAACCCCCCAGGAGTTCCTGGCTGTTTGCTTTACATGGACCTCTGTGAGAATGTGGCTGGCTCCTAAAATTAACCAGGCTGGCTCCTACGAAAAAAATGTTTGAATGGGCCCGGTTCCTGATCGTGGCCATTTTACTCAGTTTCAGTGTCTCCATGTTTTTATTCCCCCAGGTGAAGATTAACATGGGAGTGGCCCCGCCAGAGCGCCTGGGCCCCGGTTACGTGAGTCACCTTGAGGTAGGGGAGGCCATATCTTCTCTGGTGGAAAAGAGACGAGTGTCACACACTGTACTGTGTGCCAACTCTACTGCTGACCTCAAGACCCTCATTTTGGAGGGAAAGCTGTGAGTGCTGATGCTTCCCAGTCCGGCACTCCTTCTTTCCAGTCCTACAGCACAGTGTTGCCCCCTACGTGTGTCATGGTGATACCTCCACCCTCAGCTACCTGTAATACAAATGTGCGTCCTGCCCAGACCAGCAGCTGCCATCAACGGACCAAGTACACCCCCCCCCCCCCCCCCCCCCAACCAAAGCATTACATCACCAAGAACCATTGGAGTTACAGGATTCCAATAGCTCCTGGCCTATCAGAACAAGGCTTAGAACATGTACTATACAGCTACCAGTAGCAACCCAGGTAGACATAGTGATCATCTACAAGTCCGACCGAAGCAATAGAACACTGGGATATTATTGGCCACACAATTTGCTTTCTACTCATTGGACGAAACCCCTTGTGCGTGAGTAAAAGAAGAGCACCATAATTTATTAAAGTGTGACGCCACCTGGTCCATCTGCAGAGAAGGGGACTTTTTCCACATAAGGAATCTACCAATCTTGGGGGGGAAACAGTGGGAAAAAGAACCGATTTAACAGGCTTTATCACAATTTATTTGTTTGCTTTTATCAATGGATATTTTCATTCATATATATTTTTGTTCTACTTTTAAAAACCCGAATAATTAATGGGGGGGGGGGGGGGGGGGGGATAGTTGTGTAGTCTCAGAACTATGGGTTATCTTCATCTCCTAAATCCAGTCCCAAAGTTATTTGTGGTTTGTAAGAGGCATCTATCTGAATTAGTGTTTATTTAGCTTGATGTAAATCCTTTGGTGGGGGAGGTACAGAAATGGACATATGGCTATAGGTCAGGGAGATTTGACCCCCAGACCTCTCTTCCAGTTCTGTGAAACTAGCTGGAAGACCGATATGCTAATCCAACCCTCTCTTATTGTACCTACGGCTCTTTTGGTGTGTTAATTAAATAAAGATTTAAAAAAAAAACATAATTAACCCGTGTGGTCAGCCTTGTCGTTGCTATAGGGGGCATTTCTAGTGTTGCTGTTAGCGAGGGTTGTGCAGTAACTAACTCTCTATTAATTTGCTGTTAGCGAGGCTTTTGCAGTAACTAACTCTCTACTAATTTGCTGTTAGCGAGGGTTGTGCAGTAACTAACTCTATTCATTTGCTGTTAGCGAGGCTTGTGCAGTAACTAACTCTCTACTAATTTGCTGTTAGCGAGGCTTGTGCAGTAACTAACTCTCTACTAATTTGCTGTTAGCGAGGGTTGTGCAGTAACTAACTCTATTAATTTGCTGTAAGCGAGGCTTGTGCAGTAACTAACTCTCTATTAATTTGCTGTTAGCGAGGGTTGTGCAGTAACTAACTCTCTATTAATTTGCTGTTAGCGAGGGTTGTGCAGTAACTAACTCTCTATTAATTTGCCGTTAGCGAGGGTTGTGCAGAAACTAACGCTCTATTAATTTGCCGTTAGCGAGGCTTGTGCAGTAACTAACTCTCTATTAATTTGCCGTTAGCGAGGCTTGTGCAGTAACTAACTCTCTATTAATTTGCCGTTAGCGAGGGTTGTGCAGTAACTAACTCTCTATTAATTTGCCGTTAGCGAGGCTTGTGCAGTAACTAACTCTCTATTAATTTGCCGTTAGCGAGGCTTGTGCAGTAACTAACTCTCTATTAATTTGCTGTTAGCGAGGGTTGTGCAGTAACTAACTCTCTATTAATTTGCCGTTAGCGAGGGTTGTGCAGTAACTAACTCTCTATTAATTTGCCGTTAGCGAGGCTTGTGCAGTAACTAACTCTCTATTAATTTGCTGTTAGCGAGGCTTGTGCAGTAACTAACTCTCTATTAATTTGCTGTTAGCGAGGCTTGTGCAGTAACTAACTCTCTATTAATTTGCCGTTAGCGAGGCTTGTGCAGTAACTAACTCTCTATTAATTTGCCGTTAGCGAGGGTTGTGCAGAAACTAACGCTCTATTAATTTGCCGTTAGCGAGGCTTGTGCAGTAACTAACTCTCTATTAATTTGCCGTTAGCGAGGCTTGTGCAGTAACTAACTCTCTATTAATTTGCCGTTAGCGAGGGTTGTGCAGTAACTAACTCTCTATTAATTTGCCGTTAGCGAGGCTTGTGCAGTAACTAACTCTCTATTAATTTGCCGTTAGCGAGGCTTGTGCAGTAACTAACTCTCTATTAATTTGCTGTTAGCGAGGGTTGTGCAGTAACTAACTCTCTATTAATTTGCCGTTAGCGAGGGTTGTGCAGTAACTAACTCTCTATTAATTTGCCGTTAGCGAGGCTTGTGCAGTAACTAACTCTCTATTAATTTGCTGTTAGCGAGGCTTGTGCAGTAACTAACTCTCTATTAATTTGCTGTTAGCGAGGCTTGTGCAGTAACTAACTCTCTATTAATTTGCCGTTAGCGAGGCTTGTGCAGTAACTAACTCTCTATTAATTTGCTGTTAGCGAGGCTTGTGCAGTAACTAACTCTCTATTAATTTGCTGTTAGCGAGGCTTGTGCAGTAACTAATTCTCTATTAATTTGCTGTTAGCGAGGTGTGTGCAGTAACTAACTCTCTATTAATTTGCTGTTAGTGAGGCTTGTGCAGTAACTAACTCTCTATTAATTTGCTGTTAGCGGGGCTTGTGCAGTAACTAACTCTCTATTCATTTGCTGTTAGCGAGGTGTGTGCAGTAACTAACTCTCTATTAATTTGCTGTTAGCGAGGCTTGTGCAGTAACTAACTCTCTATTAATTTGCTGTTAGCGAGGCTTGTGCAGTAACTAATTCTCTATTAATTTGCTGTTAGCGAGGTGTGTGCAGTAACTAACTCTCTATTAATTTGCTGTTAGTGAGGCTTGTGCAGTAACTAACTCTCTATTAATTTGCTGTTAGCGGGGCTTGTGCAGTAACTAACTCTCTATTCATTTGCTGTTAGCGAGGTGTGTGCAGTAACTAACTCTCTATTCATTTGCTGTTAGCGAGGCTTGTGCAGTAACTAACTCTCTATTAATTTTGGCACAAACTTTCTTTTTTTCATGTAATAAAAGGAGACAGCAAAGTATGCTTGCGTGAGAGATGTGTGTATCATCCTAGGACCCCAGCCATTCAGTCAGTGATTCAGCAACTCCCATTAGGCTCCTCATCACAAACAAATTGTGTAATAATTAGAACCAGCAAGAACTCCACATTCGGGGGGGTAATACAGTTTCACCATACATATTATTCCCAGCCCGTGTCTCCTGCAGGAGGGATGCCTGCGTCGGGTGGAAAATATGATATTTAAAGTATTCCCAGAATTACAAACAGATTTACTGTGTCTATATGAATTTAGCTATTAGCCAGTTTCTAACTAACTAACTCTCTATTAATTTTGCAGTAACTAACTCTCTATTAATTTGCTGTTAGCGAGGCTTGTGCAGTAACTAACTCTCTATTAATTTGCCGTTAGCGAGGCTTGTGCAGTAACTAACTCTCTATTAATTTGCTGTTAGCGAGGCTTGTGCAGTAACTAACTCTCTATTAATTTGCTGTTAGCGAGGCTTGTGCAGTAACTAACTCTCTATTAATTTGCTGTTAGCGAGGTGTGTGAGGTAACTAACTCTCTATTAATTTGCTGTTAGCGAGGCTTGTGCAGTAACTAACTCTCTATTAATTTTGCTTTTAGCGAGGCTTGTGCAGTAACTAACTCACTATTAATTTGCCGTTAGCGAGGGTTGTGCAGTAACTAACTCACTATTAATTTGCTGTTAGCGAGGGTTGTGCAGTAACTAACTCTCTATTCATTAGCTGTTAGCGAGGGTTGTGCAGTAACTAACTCTCTATTAATTTGCTGTTAGCGAGGGTTGTGCAGTAACTAACTCTCTATTCATTTGCTGTTAGCGAGGTGTGTGCAGTAACTAACTCTCTATTCATTTGCTGTTAGCGAGGCTTGTGCAGTAACTAACTCTCTATTAATTTTGGCACAAACTTTCTTTTTTTCATGTAATAAAAGGAGACAGCAAAGTATGCTTGCGTGAGAGATGTGTGTATCATCCTAGGACCCCAGCCATTCAGTCAGTGATTCAGCAACTCCCATTAGGCTCCTCATCACAAACAAATTGTGTAATAATTAGAACCAGCAAGAACTCCACATTCGGGGGGGTAATACAGCTTCACCATACATATTATTCCCAGCCCGTGTCTCCTGCAGGAGGGATGCCTGCGTCGGGTGGAAAATATGATATTTAAAGTATTCCCAGAATTACAAACAGATTTACTGTGTCTATATGAATTTAGCTATTAGCCAGTTTCTCAGAACACATTGCTGATCTGCCTATAAAAGGAGTTTTTCCAAAAACAAATAGGCCATATGATTAAAAATTAGGGTTGGCACCCAGCTGGTATAAAAAATTAAATTGCCTTAAGTGTATGTATATATAGGGACTGTGTCACCTAAACATTTCTTATAGCTTGAATGTAGAGAATAAACTTGATTGGAAATGATCTATACATTGTGCTAGAAAAATTATAAGCAAAGGCCTAAATTGGGAGAAAGAATGTTTATTTACATGTGTCTGTGGAAGTCTCCTGCTTATGACATCACCTGGGGCTTGATATGCAAATGAACTGCTTTTCAATGGGAAATGTGTAATTTGCATATGAAGTCACAGGTGATGTCATAAGCAGGCGACACATTTTCTCCTCTGTTCAGCTTCTGCTTGCAGTTTTTCTGATACGATGTGTAGATCATTTCAACTGATTATTATTCTCTACATGCCCAGTATAAGCAATGTTTAGGTGATCCAGTCCCTTTAAAATGTAAGTCGTCTAAAAGTGACCTAGTGTCAATTTCTAGGGAATAAAAATTGATTTTTTTACAAATTTCCAGATTTTTAAAAAAGACATTTGAATGCTAAGCTTTATCGCAGTGCCTCATCACCCCATCAGGGATGCACAGTGGTTTGCTCATCCATTTTGGCTGCCATATTGGTAAAGCATTAAAAAGAGGTGGATGAACACCTCAGGTAACTAGATCTTTTAATCTATATATATATTTGCTGCCAGTTTTGCCAGCAGATACCTAGGCAAGTCATGCCTTCCATCATGCACCACCATAGTTGCCAACATCGGCCATGTGTCCAGGGACATATATTTGTTCCACATGCTGCAGAAAGAGCATGCAAAGTGCAGCCCGGCAGTATGTAGGATGGATATACGCACATACAGATCCAATGAATTAATCATGGTAGGTCCTATGAGATCTCCACCCTGATTAATTTATTGGATTGTGTCTGTGTGTATATCTATCCTACATGCTGCCGGGCTGCACCTTGCATGCTCTTTCTGCAGCATGTTGAACAAATATGTGTCCCTGGAAACATGGCTGATGTTGGCAACTATGTACCACCACTGTGTAGAATCCATTAGTAAAGTGGCACAGGTTTGAGAAGTCCTTATCCCTACCTACATCTGATCTGTGCGTAACAGGTTCATTTTTATTTAGGGCTGTATTCATGAAGGAGGGT
Source organism: Pelodytes ibericus (assembly GCA_036172795.1). NCBI lineage: Eukaryota > Metazoa > Chordata > Amphibia > Anura > Pelodytidae > Pelodytes > Pelodytes ibericus. Next base: position 195,662,489 of record CM069862.1, read on the forward strand.
ATTACAGGGAATTGAGAAGGCAATCTCAAACTTGAGGTCAAAGTAGCCCTGTTGGAAAAATACTCTCATTCAGCTGAATGGGGGAAAATTTTCCAACTCGGCTACTTTGGCCTTAGGTTTGCAATTGTCTTCTCAATTCCATGAATACATCCCCAAATCTTGACATGATGTGCATGGGTTGCAGATCTTTGCGAGTCTGACTGTTTGTACATCCCAGACACAATAAGGAGCCACGTTAAGAGTTCCCACGGCCTTCATGCTGGATTAGACAGTGGGACATCACTAGTTAAAGTCTAGTCTGGGTCTCTTGCAGGCAGCCAAGGAGAAGGATGGTGGGTCCAACTCACCACGGGGATGTATTATCTGCAACTAGAGAGCTGTCACTGGGACTCAGCGTCAGACAAACACAGCCACTCAGAAACTCTTCAACTCGTACGGGGGGAAAGGAGTGAGAAGCAGAGTCTGCAATCCTTCCCAGGAAGAAATGCTCGGTAAATTCAACTATAAAAGGGGGAAAAAAGCAACAAATGCTCATCTATGCCAACCTATTAGCCGTGCGTGGAGTGAATGATGCACCCCTACAGACCAATAACCTAGAGAGCCTTGGAGCGCTCTGTCAAATGAGGCAAAAAGGGGTAACGAATTTTTAACTGTGGCGGGAAAAAAAAAAAAATGAAAAATTTCAAAATAAATAAAAATCGAAGTACTGTTCAAAAGCCAGTTTAAATCAGGCAGAAGGGTAGTTTTAATCAGGCAGAAGTTACATTCTGCCTGATTAAAACTCCATCAAGCCACCAGTCCCTCTCTACATTTTCTACACATATTTGGTATTACCCCGGGTGATGAAGTGCTGGATTTGGCGTGACTCGTATCATTACAGAAGGGTAGAAATTCGGGGCGGACTAGATGGGTTGAATGGTTCCCAGTCTGCCGACACATTCTGCGTGTCTCTGACATATCATGCTATGTCCTTTGGGTTAACCATCAAACTCTCGCTCTCTCCTGATTTCCTGCTCACTAGAAATGTTACTAGTAAGATCAGCCAATCAGAACACGGAACAGCAGACGTGAGCATGTCTTCTGTCAAACAGCCACAGGTGCAGATGATACACAATACAGTGTGGAAAGTACTCAGTACCCAACGCATTCCGAAACACAACATTCTCTTTATTAAATGCATTTATAGAACACAACAAGTCATAAATTAGTAATTTCCTTCAGTGTGGCTAGTAGCCAGTCATAAATATGTATATATATAAAAAAAAAAATTCATCTTCCTGGCTCATGTATATATTTGCTTGTAAGCAAATGTAATGGGGGAAAAATTGATATACACCAAAAGGTTAATATTTCACATGACTGGGCGTCTTTTAAGGACTGTAGTACTAAAATAAGTTGTGTTTAATTGAAAAATAAATGTAGGCATTTGAAATAGCAATGCTTTAATGAAAGAATAGAAATAAAGTACTTTATTGAACCATTTTTGCTCTGTAAAGATCAGGTGGCGGACATGTTGTTTAGAACCTTGGGACAGATGAATGATGATTAAACCCAACATGTCCGCCCTCTGAAAGATTGTAAAGTGCAAATCAAGCTCAATAAGGTACTTTATTTCTATTTAAAATGCCTCACTCTTTCAATTGAAGACAACTTGTTTTGTTTTTGAGACAGTTGTACTTTAAGATAGATGCATTTAAATTTGTGCCTTCTGGCTACCATCAAACCACAACTTCTATCACATTACCTAATGTTTTTTGTATATTACCTGATCATTTATAATTACATTAGGGTTATTAGTTGGCGCCTGAATAAACATCCTTCGAACAGGCCGATATAGGAGTAACTCTTGCGCAAGTTGAAGAGAAGCCTACAGCGCCCTCTACAGGCATATTTTAAAAGAAGGAAGTATAGAGGTATGTTAGTGAATTGTGATTTGCAATAATTACTTATATACAGTTAAGGTGCGTATAAAATTTCCATTCGGACCCCTAATAGGTCCCTGGAGGTCCGGCTCCCGGTAACGCTCTTCCAGTAGTCAAAATGCAGTGGTAACAGACAGATCCTGGGATCCATACTCAGGTTATGGGGATCATAGGGTTAGGCATTTGCTCCAGGCAGGCGAGAGCACTCTGCAGTGAGGTCAGACAGTATCCCTCCTCTCCAATCAAATACCTGGAAGAGAAGCAGGAGTCCAAATTACACCAGGCGCTTAATAAAATGGAGTTAGGGCTAACTGACTCTACAAAATGGGTTAGCAACCTTCGGCACTCCAGATGTTGTGGACTACATCTCCCATGATGCACTTACAGCCGTAATGCTGGCAAAGCATCAAGGGAAATGTAGTCCACAACATCTAATGTGCTGGAGGTTGCTAACCCCACAACCTTCCAGAGGGAAGGGAAGGAAGAGCGCGAGAGAGGGAAGCAAGAGCGCGAGACAGAGGGAAGGAAGAGCGCGAGAGAGGGAAGCAAGAGCGCCAGAGAGGGAAGCAAGAGCGCGAGAGAGGGAAGAAAGAGCGCGAGAGAGGGAAGAAAGAGCGCGAGAGAGGGAAGCAAGAGCGCGAGAGAGGGAAGCAAGAGCGCGAGAGAGGGAAGCAAGAGCGCGAGACAGAGGGAAGGAAGAGCACGAGAGAGGGATGCAAGAGCGCGAGAGAGGGAAGCAAGAGCGCAAGACAGAGGGAAGGGAAGGAAAAGCGCGAGACAGAGGGAAGGGAAGGAAAAGCGCGAGACAGAGGGAAGGGAAGGAAAAGCGCGAGACAGAGGGAAGGAAGAGCGCGAGGCAGAGGGAAGGAAGAGCGCGAGACACAGGGAAGGAAGAGCGCGAGACAGAGGGAAGGAAGAGCGCGAGACAGAGGGAAGGAACAGCGCGAGACAGAGGGAAGGAACAGCGCGAGACAGAGGGAAGGAACAGCGCGAGACAGAGGGAAGGAACAGCGCGAGACAGAGGGAAGGAACAGCGCGAGACAGAGGGAAGGAACAGCGCGAGACAGAGGGAAGGAACAGCGCGAGACAGAGGGAAGGTAAGGAAGAGCGCGAGACAGAGGGAAGGAAGAGCGCGAGACAGAGGGAAGGAAGAGCGCGAGACAGAGGGAAGGAAGAGCACGAGACAGAGGGAAGGAAGAGCGCGAGACAGAGGGAAGGGAAAAAAGAGCACGAGACAGGGGGAAGGGAGAAAAGAGCACGAGACAGGGGGAAGGGAGAAAAGAGCACGAGACAGGGGGAAGGAAAAAAAGAGCATGAGACAGGGGGAAGGGAAGGAAGAGCGCGAGACGGGTAAGGGAAGGAAGAGCGCGAGACGGGGAAGGGAAGGAAGAGCGTGAGACAGAGGGAAGGGAAGGAAGAGCACGAGACAGAGCGAAGGGAAGGAAGAGAACGAGACAGAGGGAAGGGAAGGAATAGCACAAGACAGAGGGAAGGAAAGGAAGAGCGCGAGACAGAGGGAAGGAAAGGAAGAGCGCGAGACAGAGACAGGAAAGGAAGAGCGCGAGAGAGAGGTAAGGGAAGGAAGAGCACGAGAGAGAGGTAAGGGAAGGAAGAGCACGAGACAGAGGGAAGAGAGAGAAATGGAGTAAAGGAAGAATGAACAAGAGAGACGGGGTAAGAGGGCGAACAAGTAATGAAAGAGCACGAGAAAGGGAAGGGAAGTAAGAGCACGAGACAGAGGGAAGGAAGAGCATGAGAGGGAGGGAAGGGAAGGAAGAGCACGAGAAAGGGAAGGGAAGGAAGAGCGCAAGAGAGAGGGAAGGGAGAGCACGAGACAGAGGGAAGGGAAGGAAGAGTGCGAGACAGAGAGAAGGGAAGGAAGAGCGCGAGACAGAGAGAAGGGAAGGAAGAGCGCGAGACAGAGAGAAGGGAAGGAAGAGCGCGAGACAGAGAGAAGGGAAGGAAGAGCGCGAGACAGAGAGAAGGGAAGGAAGAGCGCGAGACAGAGAGAAGGGAAGGAAGAGTGCGAGACAGAGAGAAGGGAAGGAAGAGTGCGAGACAGAGAGAAGGGAAGGAAGAGCGAGAGAAGGGAAGGAAGAGCGCGAGACAGAGGGAAGAGAGAGAAATGGAGTAAAGGAAGAATGAACAAGAGAGACGGGGTAAGAGGGCGAACAAGTAATGAAAGAGCACGAGAAAGGGAAGGGAAGTAAGAGCACGAGACAGAGGGAAGGAAGAGCATGAGAGGGAGGGAAGGGAAGGAAGAGCACGAGAAAGGGAAGGGAAGGAAGAGCGCAAGAGAGAGGGAAGGGAGAGCACGAGACAGAGGGAAGGGAAGGAAGAGTGCGAGACAGAGAGAAGGGAAGGAAGAGTGCGAGACAGAGAGAAGGGAAGGAAGAGCGCGAGACAGAGGGAAGGAAGAGCATGAGAGGGAGGGAAGGGAAGGGAAGGAAGAGCACGAGAAAGGGAAGGGAAGGAAGAGCATGAGAGGGAGGGAAGGGAAGGGAAGGAAGAGCACGAGAAAGGGAAGGGAAGGAAGAGCGCAAGAGAGAGGGAAGGGAGAGCACGAGACAGAGGGAAGGGAAGGAAGAGTGCGAGACAGAGAGAAGGGAAGGAAGAGCGCGAGACAGAGAGAAGGGAAGGAAGAGCGCGAGACAGAGAGAAGGGAAGGAAGAGCGCGAGACAGAGAGAAGGGAAGGAAGAGCGAGAGACAGAGAGAAGAGAGAGAAATGGAGTAAAGGAAGAATGAACAAGAGAGACAGGGGGTGAGAGGGCGAACAACTAATGTGAGTGAGAGAGAGAGAGAAGGAATATAAACCACTGAAAGAGAGATCAACAGTCATGGGCGAGACAGAGAGGACAGGGGAGAAGAGAGGGAAACAATTAAGAGTCTGTGACAATAGCAGACATCTCCAGTCATGTTACACAGTGCCTCCTGTTTGTGTAGTATATAATGCTGTCCTAGCACTCACCCTTCATGTATAAACTCCTCCAGGGCGGCGCACTCCGACAGCAGGTGAGACATTTGGCTTTTCAGTACCACATACACCAGGAGAGGCAGCAGGTAATCGGCACCTCTGAAAAAAGACATCAGAAAACATATTAATGACACTGGAGCAACTCTAGGAAATGCCCTAAGGCCTGGGTGTCTGGCTGTAGACCTCCAGCTGTTTCTGAACTACAACTACCACAATGTTATGCCATCCAAAAACCACTGTTAGGGGGATTCTGGATATTGTAGTTAGATGCCTTTAAAAGCGGCCTGGATACTTTTTGTTAATGAAGCAGGACATAGAGGGCAATGCATGTTAGTATACACATTAATATTTATTTAATACTAGCTTATCCAGGAGAAATTGGATCACTATTTGGAGTAGAGAAGGAATTTTTTTTTTAGTAGAAACTAGAAATTGCTGAAATAAGGTTTTTTTTTCCGGATCAACAGTGGTAAACATGGGATAGTAAAAGGGTTGAACTTGATGAACGCAAGTCTTTTTTCAACCTAAACTCTGTAGTTCTGCAGCCGCCGTGGCCTATAGGTCCGAGGTCTATAGGTCTCCAGCTGTTTCAAAACTCCCGGGATTATTTGCAATTTTTTAAAGTTGCTGGGGGGTTATGGGATTTGTAGTTCATCAACAGCTGGAGGGCCACAGCTGGATGCTTTGGCCTACAGGAACGTCAAGAGATTAAGAGGGTCTACTGAATGAAGGGAGAATTCCAGGGAATTGAGACAGGAATTTTAAACCTAAGGCCAGGGTAGCCGATTTGGAAAAATTCTCCCATTCAGCTACTTTGTCTTATAGATTGAAATTCCCATCTCCATTCCCTGTGTTCGATATTACGGGGGTCTTTAGTGTGGGACTGCAGTTAGCTATAGGAGGAGACCTCATATTTTTGGGTACAAGAATTGAACCCTTTCTGATATCCAATGTCCACGTCTGCAGTTTGTAGGTGGGACGTGTTTGTGGTCCCCTCCTGGCTTGCATGGACTTAACTCTGTCTGGACTGGACCAGTGTGTTTGTGGGGTTAAAAGGATACAGAGAGTCCAGTGAGTGTCCAGCATGTCTGGGGTCAGTCTCCCAAAGCCCACCCCTGCTGTGTGGGGTCACCGAGGGGCCGCTCGGGATGCTGATGTGTCTTGAAGTTTAGATCCTTTGCCCTAATTATCTACTGACACCCAAATGATGCCGGCAGCAACAGAGAGGGAGCAATGTGTGCCACTGTTTAACCCTCTCATTAATTTGGTTTTAACGAGCGATAATACACTATGCTTCTTCCCCGTCTGCTGGCTCCACTCTTTTCATACAGTCTCCTCTTCCCCTTTAATATTACTCTTACCCCAACTTTCTCGGTCTACCTCGTCCTCCCTATTCTATCTTGCAACTCTCTCTACTTATGTATGCTCCCCTGATTGCTTTCTCTCTCCCCCGTCTTCGTCATTCTGCCTGCTCACTCTTACCCTCCTCATCATTCTGCCTGCTCACTCTAACCCTCCTCGTCATTCTGCCTGCTCACTCTAACCCTCCTCGTCATTCTGCCTGCTCACTCTAACCCTCCTCGTCATTCTGCCTGCTCACTCTAACCCTCCTCATCATTCTGCCTGCTCAGTCTTATCCTCCCATCATTCTGCCTGCTCACTCTAACCCTCCTCATCATTCTGCCTGCTCACTCTAACTCTCCTCGTCATTCTGCCTGCTCACTCTAACCCTCCTCATCATTCTGCCTGCTCAGTCTTATCCTCCCATCATTCTGCCTGCTCAGTCTTATCCTCCCATCATTCTGCCTGCTCACTCTAACCCTCCTCATCATTCTGCCTGCTCACTCTAACCCTCCTCATCATTCTGCCTGCTCAGTCTTATCCTCCCATCATTCTGCCTGCTCACTCTAACCCTCCTCATCATTCTGCCTGCTCACTCTAACTCTCCTCATCATTCTGCCTGCTCACTCTTACCCTCCTCATCATTCTGCCTGCTCACTCTTACCCTCATCATTCTGCCTGCTCACTCTAACCCTCCTCGTCATTCTGCCTGCTCACACTAACCCTCCTCATAATTCTGCCTGCTCACTCTAACCCTCCCCATCATTCTGCCTGCTCACTCTAACCCTCCTCATCATTCTGCCTGCTCACTCTAACTCTCCTCATCATTCTGCCTGCTCACTCTAACCCTCCTCATCATTCTGCCTGCTCACTCTAACCCTCCTCGTCATTCTGCCTGCTCACACTAACCCTCCTCATAATTCTGCCTGCTCACTCTAACCCTCCCCATCATTCTGCCTGCTCACTCTAACCCTCCTCATCATTCTGCCTGCTCACTCTAACCCTCCTCATCATTCTGCCTGCTCACTCTAACCCTCCTCATCATTCTGCCTGCTCACTCTAACCCTCCTCGTCATTCTGCCTGCTCACTCTAACCCTCCTTGTCATTCTGCCTGCTCAGTCTCTCCTTTTGTTAGCCTGTCTGCACTCCCTTCCTCCTCCCTGCTTGCTCTGCTCTCCTCCCTCCTCTGTTCTCTTGCATGCTTTCTAGTTTACCTGTCTGGTTTTTAATGTCAGTGTCTGCTCCCTGCAACCTCTGTCTACATTTGCTACTCTCTCCTTCACATGGCTCAGATTCCGCCCCCCCTCCCGTGTCTCCTTGCTAATTAGAGCAGACAGCCACTGTGCATTGTAGCTGTTGCTGTGCAGAGTGTGGCAGCCTCCTGTGCTCTGCAGGACAGGCCATGCTTTGCCCGCGTCTGTCACATCTCATTCGTCAGCCATGTTCCCTGAGGGGGCTCAGATCTGTACCCAATAAACATCATGTACCCAGCAACCTGTACAGCGCAGGATGAGGGAGAGGAAGACATATACAGATGGACAGAAGAGGGGTAGAGAGAGAGCGCAAGAGAGGGAAAGTCGATGGGAGATGGAAATGAGAGAGCGAGAGAGAGAGAGAGAGAGCGCGAGTGTATGAGGATTCTGTAGATGCCTCTGTAGAGCTAATCTTGCCCTGAGCTTTCAATACAATGTTGCTGTCTCTTTAAATGTAGAATACTCACATGGAAGGGGCACCAGGATTGGCGCTGTATTCCTCCGCGCACTCACAAATCACTCGCAAAGTTCTCACTGTAAACACAGAGAAACGTGTCAGGAAAGCAAGAGAAACGCGTCAGGAAAGCAGTTAATGATTACTACAATTAGCCCCCCACCCCTGCCTATTTCAAAATCCCTTCCCCACCTCCTCCAACCTTTCCACTCCCTTGGGGTGAACCCCTTGCTCTGCGGCAAGATGCCTCATACTTCACCTCATCTGACCCTTCCAAAAATTCCCTGTACTTTCTCAAACCTAACCCTGCTCTCTTTTTGGTATCTGCACCAGTTATAAGGACTGGGCAGCCAATGAGGAAGAGGAGTTCAGCTGCATGCTGGGAAATGTTCAAAGCACAGGCGGCAGGTGATGTAAGTGGGAACGTTTAAAAGTGCTTTGTGGTTTGTATGATGGGATATCAAAGACAACTTCTGTGGAAGTAAGTACCGTATTGAGCCCTTTTTGATCCGTGTAGCTCTATCAGGGGGAGGACATGGTGTTTAGAATCTTGAGTCCGATCTTCTTTTATCTCACCCAAGATTCCGAACAACATGGCCGCCCTCTGAGAGAGCAATATGGCCCAAAGAGGGCTCAGTGAGGTGCTTTATATGTATTGTTTCATTATAGACTATCTACTCTTCATGCAAGCTTTCAGTTCAACATAAGTAATGGCACTGCAGGGATTACGCGCAGCTGTAGCACAGCTCTATAGCAGTGTAGGTGCTACGCAAGTTAATTTCTAGCTACATGGGAGTAAAGAATTTTGCTATTTGTAGCTCCATGACCATGTAAGTTATTGCTCTCTGACATTATTATCATCAGAGGTAGCAGTGCCCATAGATTATAGGGCGTGATGGGAGTTTAGGGATGGTTAGTACTGCTCTGGGTTAATAAGGCCGAGGGTCCTGTCTCCCCCCAGGGTAGATACGGTTAAACCTTATGCTCACCGATACAGTCCATCTTTCTCTGCGGACTGAGCAGATCTGGGAGAATCTCAAGCTCTTCCACGGCTGCCCTGTAAGGGTCTTTCACGTTTCGGGGAATCAGTTTAGGGGGGACGCCCAGCACAGACGGATGAGCAGAGCTGTATGCCTCCATAGTATCCAGAAGGGATTCCTCTCGGGAGCCGTATACCTGCCTGAGAGTGAAGAGATTGTGAGCAGCTGGGACACGCAGTGCTAAATGTTTTTATATTTGACATAGGCGGTAAAGATGGCGTTACCTGTACAGAGCAATCATAGCGGGATACAGTTCAGGGAAGAAGCTCTCCTCTATACAGTCCAGGAAAGCGTCCTTCGCAAGGGTCGAATCAGAGATATCCAGAGACAGAATGGAGAGGGACACCAGCTCATCTGCGGAGAAATAACAATATATATAAAATACACGACATGCGCCGCCAGCTCATCCGCGGAGAAATAACAATATATATAATACACAGCATGCGCCGCCAGCTCATCTGCGGAGAAATAACAATATATATAATACACAGCATGCGCCGCCAGCTCATCTGCAGAAAAATAAAAATATATATAAATACGACATGCGCCGCCAGCTCATCTGCGGAGAAATAACAATATATATAATACACAGCATGCGCCACCAGCTCATCTGCGGAGAAATAACAATATATATAATACACAGCATGCGCCGCCAGCTCATCCATGGAGAAATAACAATATATATAATACACAGAATGCACCGCCAGCTCATCCATGGAGAAATAACAATATATATAATACACAGCATGCGCCGCCAGCTCATCTGCAGAGAAATAACAATATATATAATACACAGCATGCGCCGCCAGCTCATCTGCAGAGAAATAACAATATATATAATACACAGCATGCGCCGCCAGCTCATCTGCAGAGAAATAACAATATATATAATACACAGCATGCGCCGCCAGCTCATCCATGGAGAAATAACAATATATATAATACACAGCATGCGCCGCCAGCTCATCCATGGAGAAATAACAATATATATAATACACAGCATGCGCCGCCAGCTCATCCATGGAGAAATAACAATATATATAATACACAGCATGCGCCGCCAGCTCATCCATGGAGAAATAACAATATATATAATACACGACATGCGCCGCCAGCTCATCCGCGGAGAAATAACAATATATATAATACACAGCATGCATCGCCAGCTCATCTGCGGAGAAATAACAATATATATAATACACAGCATGCGCCGCCAGCTCATCCATGGAGAAATAACAATATATATAATACACAGCATGCGCCGCCAGCTCATCTGCAGAGAAATAACAATATATATAATACACAGCATGCGCCGCCAGCTCTTCTGCGGAGAAATAACAATATATATAATACACAGCATGCGCCGCCAGCTCATCCATGGAGAAATAACAATATATATAATACACAGCATGCGCCGCCAGCTCATCCATGGAGAAATAACAATATATATAATACACAGCATGCGCCGCCAGCTCATCCATGGAGAAATAACAATATATATAATACACAGCATGCGCCGCCAGCTCATCCATGGAGAAATAACAAAATATATAATACACAGCATGCGCCGCCAGCTCATCCATGGAGAAATAACAATATATATAATACACAGCATGCGCCGCCAGCTCATCCATGGAGAAATAACAATATATATAATACACAGCATGCGTCGCCAGCTCATCCATGGAGAAATAACAATATATATAATACACAGCATGCGCCGCCAGCTCATCTGCGGAGAAATAACAATATATATAATACACAGCATGCGCCGCCAGCTCATCCATGGAGAAATAACAATATATATAATACACAGCATGCGCCGCCAGCTCATCCACGGAGAAATAACAATATATATAATACACAGCATGCGCCGCCAGCTCATCCATGGAGAAATAACAATATATATAATACACAGCATGCGCCGCCAGCTCATCCATGGAGAAATAACAATATATATAATACACAGCATGCGCCGCCAGCTCATCCATGGAGAAATAACAATATATATAATACACAGCATGCGCCGCCAGCTCATCCATGGAGAAATAACAATATATATAATACACAGCATGCGCCGCCAGCTCATCCATGGAGAAATAACAATATATATAATACACAGCATGCGCCGCCAGCTCATCCATGGAGAAATAACAATATATATAATACACAGCATGCGCCGCCAGCTCATCTGCGGAGAAATAACAATATATATAATACACAGCATGCGCCGCCAGCTCATCCATGGAGAAATAACAATATATATAATACACAGCATGCGCCGCCAGCTCATCTGCGGAGAAATAACAATATATATAATACACAGCATGCATCGCCAGCTCATCCGCGGAGAAATAACAATATATATAATACACAGCATGCGTCGCCAGCTCATCCATGGAGAAATAACAATATATATAATACACAGCATGCGTCGCCAGCTCATCCATGGAGAAATAACAATATATATAATACACAGCATGCGCCGCCAGCTCATCCATGGAGAAATAACAATATATATAATACACAGCATGCGCCGCCAGCTCATCCATGGAGAAATAACAATATATATAATACACAGCATGCGCCGCCAGCTCATCCGCGGAGAAATAACAATATATATAATACACAGCATGCGCCGCCAGCTCGTCTGCGGAGAAATAACAATATATATAATACACAGCATGCGCCGCCAGCTCATCCATGGAGAAATAACAATATATATAATACACAGCATGCGCCGCCAGATCATCTGCGGAGAAATAACAATATATATAATACACAGCATGCGCCGCCAGATCATCCATGGAGAAATAACAATATATATAATACACAGCATGCTCCGCCAGCTCATCTGCGGAGAAATAACAATATATATAATACACAGCATGCGCCGCCAGCTCATCTGCGGAGAAATAACAATATATATAATACACAGCATGCGCCGCCAGCTCATCCATGGAGAAATAACAATATATATAATACACAGCATGCACCGCCAGCTCATCCATGGAGAAATAACAATATATATAATACACAGCATGCGCCGCCAGCTCATCTGCAGAGAAATAACAATATATATAATACACAGCATGCGCCGCCAGCTCTTCTGCGGAGAAATAACAATATATATAATACACAGCATGCGCCGCCAGCTCATCCATGGAGAAATAACAATATATATAATACACAGCATGCGCCGCCAGCTCATCCATGGAGAAATAACAATATATATAATACACAGCATGCGCCGCCAGCTCATCCATGGAGAAATAACAATATATATAATACACAGCATGCGCCGCCAGCTCATCCATGGAGAAATAACAATATATATAATACACAGCATGCGCCGCCAGCTCATCCATGGAGAAATAACAAAATATATAATACACAGCATGCGCCGCCAGCTCATCCATGGAGAAATAACAATATATATAATACACAGCATGCGCCGCCAGCTCATCCATGGAGAAATAACAATATATATAATACACAGCATGCGTCGCCAGCTCATCCATGGAGAAATAACAATATATATAATACACAGCATGCGCCGCCAGCTCATCTGCGGAGAAATAACAATATATATAATACACAGCATGCGCCGCCAGCTCATCCATGGAGAAATAACAATATATATAATACACAGCATGCGCCGCCAGCTCATCCACGGAGAAATAACAATATATATAATACACAGCATGCGCCGCCAGCTCATCCATGGAGAAATAACAATATATATAATACACAGCATGCGCCGCCAGCTCATCCATGGAGAAATAACAATATATATAATACACAGCATGCGCCGCCAGCTCATCCATGGAGAAATAACAATATATATAATACACAGCATGCGCCGCCAGCTCATCCATGGAGAAATAACAATATATATAATACACAGCATGCGCCGCCAGCTCATCCATGGAGAAATAACAATATATATAATACACAGCATGCGCCGCCAGCTCATCTGCGGAGAAATAACAATATATATAATACACAGCATGCGCCGCCAGCTCATCCATGGAGAAATAACAATATATATAATACACAGCATGCGCCGCCAGCTCATCTGCGGAGAAATAACAATATATATAATACACAGCATGCATCGCCAGCTCATCCGCGGAGAAATAACAATATATATAATACACAGCATGCGTCGCCAGCTCATCCATGGAGAAATAACAATATATATAATACACAGCATGCGTCGCCAGCTCATCCATGGAGAAATAACAATATATATAATACACAGCATGCGCCGCCAGCTCATCCATGGAGAAATAACAATATATATAATACACAGCATGCGCCGCCAGCTCATCCGCAGAGAAATAACAATATATATAATACACAGCATGCGCCGCCAGCTCGTCTGCGGAGAAATAACAATATATATAATACACAGCATGCGCCGCCAGCTCATCCATGGAGAAATAACAATATATATAATACACAGCATGCGCCGCCAGATCATCTGCGGAGAAATAACAATATATATAATACACAGCATGCGCCGCCAGCTCATCCATGGAGAAATAACAATATATATAATACACAGCATGCTCCGCCAGCTCATCTGCGGAGAAATAACAATATATATAATACACAGCATGCGCCGCCAGCTCATCCATGGAGAAATAACAATATATATAATACACAGCATGCGCCGCCAGCTCATCCATGGAGAAATAACAATATATATAATACACAGCATGCACCGCCAGCTCATCCATGGAGAAATAACAATATATATAATACACAGCATGCGCCGCCAGCTCATCCATGGAGAAATAACAATATATATAATACACAGCATGCGCCGCCAGCTCATCCATGGAGAAATAACAATATATATAATACACAGCATGCGCCGCCAGCTCATCCATGGAGAAATAACAATATATATAATACACAGCATGCGCCGCCAGCTCATCTGCAGAGAAATAACAATATATATAATACACAGCATGCGCCGCCAGCTCATCTGCAGAGAAATAACAATATATATATAATACACAGCATGCGTCGCCAGCTCATCCATGGAGAAATAACAATATATATAATACACAGCATGCGCCACCAGCTCATCCATGGAGAAATAACAATATATATAATACACAGCATGCGTCGCCAGCTCATCCATGGAGAAATAACAATATATATAATACACAGCATGCGCCGCCAGCTCATCCATGGAGAAATAACAATATATATAATACACAGCATGCGCCGCCAGCTCATCTGCAGAGAAATAACAATATATATAATACACAGCATGCGTCGCCAGCTCATCCATGGAGAAATAACAATATATATAATACACAGCATGCGCCACCAGCTCATCTGCGGAGAAATAACAATATATATAAATACGACATGCGCCGCCAGCTCATCCATGGAGAAATAACAATATATATAATACACAGCATGCGCCGCCAGCTCATCCATGGAGAAATAACAATATATATAATACACAGCATGCACCGCCAGCTCATCCATGGAGAAATAACAATATATATAATACACAGCATGCGCCGCCAGCTCATCCATGGAGAAATAACAATATATATAATACACAGCATGCGCCACCAGCTCATCCATGGAGAAATAACAATATATATAATACACAGCATGCGCCGCCAGCTCATCCACGGAGAAATAACAATATATATAATACACAGCATGCGCCGCCAGCTCATCCATGGAGAAATAACAATATATATAATACACAGCATGCGCCGCCAGCTCATCTGCAGAGAAATAACAATATATATAATACACAGCATGCGTCGCCAGCTCATCCATGGAGAAATAACAATATATATAATACACAGCATGCGCCACCAGCTCATCTGCGGAGAAATAACAATATATATAAATACGACATGCGCCGCCAGCTCATCCATGGAGAAATAACAATATATATAATACACAGCATGCGCCGCCAGCTCATCCATGGAGAAATAACAATATATATAATACACAGCATGCACCGCCAGCTCATCCATGGAGAAATAACAATATATATAATACACAGCATGCGCCGCCAGCTCATCCATGGAGAAATAACAATATATATAATACACAGCATGCGCCACCAGCTCATCCATGGACAAATAACAATATATATAATACACAGCATGCGCCGCCAGCTCATCCACGGAGAAATAACAATATATATAATACACAGCATGCGCCGCCAGCTCATCCATGGAGAAATAACAATATATATAATACACAGCATGCGCCGCCAGCTCATCTGCAGAGAAATAACAATATATATAATACACAGCATGCGCCGCCAGCTCATCTGCGGAGAAATAACAATATATATAATACACTGCATGCGCCGCCAGCTCATCTGCGGAGAAATAACAATATATATAATACACAGCATGCGCCGCCAGCTCATCTGCAGAGAAATAACAATATATATAATACACAGCATGCGCCGCCAGCTCATCCATGGAGAAATAACAATATATATAATACACAGCATGCACCGCCAGCTCATCTGCAGAGAAATTATATATCTATAGTACACTGCATGCGCCGCCAGCTCGTCTGCGGAATAATAACAATATATATAATACACAGATTTTCCCAACGCAGTAGACGTCTGTAATTTCCCACTGGCCCCCTGCAAAAATACACGCTGACAGCTGGACGCCTAGCTACTGTTAAACTACATCACCCACAATCCCCCGTCATCATCTGTCTGGTAAGATCACAGCTGGGCGGCATGGGAATTGTAGTGCAACCGGTTTGGCCGCCCCCCCCTTGCTCTACGACTTTGTGGCTGCCCGAGAGGTGTTTACACTGTATATATAAAACATCCCAAGAGGTTTTTATCTGCCATCAAATTCCATTATAGGGCTGCTGTGTGTCTTTGTAGCACATGGGGCTACTGTTTTCAGCCACTGCTGCCCTCTGGTGTCCGCACATAGTGATACACATGTGTAAATTTGCAGCAATTACCAAGCAATGTGCCTTTCTACACACAGAGAGGGCTCAATAAAGTACTTTACTTGTATGGTTTAATTAAATAAATTACTAAGCAATTCAAGAACATTAAGATGTAAAACATAAAATCAACCTAATTTCCAGGAGGTGTTCTCAGCTTTTTGACTGGTAATGTATAGATCACCCGAACCCCACGCATTTCGCTTGAACCTTACCTAAAGCATTATGAATCTCCTTTACGATGGTATTTAGATTATCAGTTGCCGTCAGTTTCTGGCCTTCTGGTGTTGACAGAAAGGTCTCCAAGTCCTCAAAGGAGCTTTCCATCTCATTGTCCTCCAGGTCTTTCTTCTCCTGGTCTTCCATGGATAGACCCCAGCTCTCGTGTTCCTCACCAAATGACAGGCTGTGCTGGATGGAAGGCCGCTGGATGCTGGGAATGGAGTTTAAGCTCTGTGAAGTTTTAAGCTGGTGAGAGCCAGACGCGGTCAAGGATGTCCCATCCGTCGGGAGAGATCTGTGGCAAAGCTTCAAAACACTGCCGCTCCGAGCTGGGACCTTGCTGATGGCTGGATACAGGCGATTGTATATCTGGCATTGGAGATCCTTCAGTACTTTTGTAATGGGATGATCATGAGAGCTGTCAATATATAAATATCATAAAAATAAGTTGAATATAAACACCGGGAAACCTGACCCCCAAACCCCACCCACAAATTGGCAAACAATCACTTTAAAAAATATATATATATTATATATATATAAAAGATACACCCACTGATAACTTGGATATATGTATAACCTAGCTTTCAATATGGAGGGTTGACTGCACCTCTTCCACTGATTTAATAATACTTCTCACTTCTTTGGGCCTATATTTGTCTCTTTACTGCCACTTTTATCGCTCAAACCGACCCACCCACTTCCTGCCCTATGACCCCCTCGTGCTCTTGGGTAAAGAGTATGACCTTGAACCTATTGTAGAGAAAGACACACTGGGGGAGATTCATATAAATATTGCCTTGTCAAGACTGATGGAAGTGTGGCAGTATCGACATCGGCAGCTATGTTTTAAACAACTGAGAGATGGAGAAAGAGAAAAAGAGAGAGATAGAGAGAGAGAGAGAAAAAGAGAGAGAGAGAAAGAGAGAGAAAGAGAGAGAGAGAGAAATTTACTTTTGGTTAATTACTAATAATTAGTAGGAAAACATTCTGTAAGAGTGGGTTATTTGTAAGTTTAAAAAAAAAAAAAAACTGGCAAAAATCACAGAAAGAGCAATACAAAAAATAGCTTTCCCGACATATTAGCCAAACTGGTAATGGATACAGAGGAAAAAAGAAAAATATGTTTTAAATTAGATTTTAACCTTTTCATACTATTAATTTAGGAAAGAATGTGGAAATTAAATACTACAAAAAAAAAAAAAAAAAGATAGAATCGGGGATTGGCACATGGCCCCACAAGGTGATGTCATCAAAGTGAGACGACAGCACAAACACAATACAAATTATTCCCTTTATGTACTAATTTGCATACAATTCTGCTAACACAATGAACAAACAATCTGTATGCTCTGCAAGTGCAATTTATGTAAATTGTATACTGGATCTTTACCACCTGAAGTGCCCTCTACAGGATAACAAAGAAAATCCTTCCTCCAGGGCAAAAAAACCACAAAGACATAATTAACATTGTACTGTGGGTCAATAGAGAACTCCATTTTATGTAAATTGCCCCCCTCACCGTGGGCAGCCACAAGGAGCAGAAAAAGGGATACCATATGTCTAGATCAGGATTGACTATTCTTGTAACCTATGTATCCTATATATAATATATACTCCTGTCATTCTTCTGTACTATGAAAGAGAAAGCCTTAATATATGGTTACCAGCACCCTGTCCCCCTCTGCAGGTAGACACTATAGACAGTAGACTGGAGCCATTCCTATGAAACACTTGTAATTCCTGCATGTAGTGCAAACATGGCCTACCTGAGGACCTGATACATGTAGCTGGAGATCAGTTCGGTGTCCGTGGGACTGGATTTGATTTTATTCTTGTAGGATTTCGACCATTCCTGGAAACAAATGAATAAATGAACAAGCGGTTAGGAATTTAGAGAAATGGTGGAGGAGGGTGTGCGAAAAGTGACAAGGGGGAGGGGAAATCCCGACTAGAGCTGGGGAGAGAACGGTGCAGTACAAAAGAGGCTAAAATTAAAAACAAATCGAAAAATCAGTTCCCAACATATAAAATCTATAGGAACATACATATAATAAACATATAGAGTGATTGACAAAGAAAGAAGGGTGACATGTGTCATGCTTGTGAACACCAATCAAATAAAATGACTCCGGCACCAGTGACCCTATGCTCAGCCCTGTGGCTGCCCCCATGTCATTTCAAGTATCTTTTAAGTTAAGGTAACCTTTATAATATTGTAGAGCAGGGGCTGACGTAGCCTACAAAAACCCTACTGCTGGATGCTAACTTTTTTTTTACATCTAAATCTGTGGATGTGCCATTTCCCTGGCTCCTGAGTTGGTCTGCATGGCTTCCAAACTCTACAAATGTTTGCCAAGCCCTGATTTTGAGTAGAGGGGGGTGGGTGGGGGGACGACGACAAAATAAAGGGTTTTCCTGGCAGGACTAACACACGTTAGCATCCGTCTCCAAGACTTCTTAGAACCTGTTGGACCCACAAAAGGATTGAACTGTTGGACTTACGTGATCCTGTTCATACTCCAGTATGGCTGTATAAATGACTTGTTGCTCTTCCTCTTCCGGAGATGGCTTTCGGTTCTTGAAGAACCATCTGCACAAGAAACAGAGGGATAGATCTGAGAGCATCATGCTTCCTCACGCGCAGCCAAATCTCAAATACCTTTTAGATTCTTCCTGCAGCCTCTGCTTCCTTTCAAGGGCTTTTCTCTGGAGCTGGTTGGTGGATGTAAGGAATTTACATTTGTTTGGGACCCCAGCTAGGTGTAGTGTGAAGGTGAATTCACAATCCATTGACATGTAAAGTAACGAGATTAGAACATTCTTCTGGGCCAGTTTAACCAACATCTGCTACCAAGTCATCTCCCATCCTACACAAGATTTCAGTTTGAAGGATACAGTTTCTTCTCTGGCTTTGGCAATCACTAGATTTTCCATCATTTGGCGCTGGAGGGATAGTGTCTATAGGAGGGAAATGTATACAAATTACCTAATGTACTGTTCACTAGTGTCCTCACTCCATATGTCATCCCAAATATACCTACCTCTCCAACACAGGAGCAAATACAACTGTCTCATAATTTCTCTCTAAGATTCACTTCTTGAGGAGTCCTGTGTTAAAGGATGGGGGAGTCACAATATAGAGATAAGAACCATTCGGCCCATCTTGTCTGTCTAATTTACTAGATACTTTTATAAGTCCCCAGTTCCCCATCTTATATCTAGGATAATCTTATGCCTATCCCATGCATGCTTAAACTCCTTCACTGTATTAATCATTACCACTTCTGCTGGAAAGCTATTCCATGCATCCACTACCCCCTTCTCAGTACTTCCTGATATTACTTTTAAACCTTTGCCTCTCTAATTTTAGACTATGTCCTCTAGTTGTGGTAGTTTTTCTTCTTTTAAATATACTCTCCTCCATTACTGTGTTGATTCCCTTTATGTATTTAAATGTTTCTATCATATCCCCCCTGTTACGTCTTTCCTCCAAGCTATACATGTTAAGATGCTTTAACCTTTCCTGGTAAGTTTTATCCTTCAACCCATGAACCAGTTTAGTAGCGCTCTCCAAAGTCAAAGGAGCTCTCGTTTTTGGGGAGTCCCCAGGCACAGGAGCTCTGACTTTAGGAGAGTACTGAGCCAAAAGAGATCCAGCTTTCGGGGAGCCCCAAGCCAAGAAATGGTCACTTTATCTTCTGTTTTTTTGGGAATATTCTTACTCTTGGAGAGTCCCAACCAAAGGAGCTTGCTCTGACCTTGCAGTAAATATACTTGTTTCTAAGCATGGTGCTCTCTATTAATGATCTTCACGTTGCCACTTGCCAGTGAGGTTTTCTGTGAAGCCTGTTTTGGGTTGAGCCTGGAGAGCCGGGCTCTGTACGTTGCTCTCAGTTTTTCGTTCTGTATGGACGCCTCTTCCAGTGGAGTCAGCTCTTTTTTAAAGGTCTGGCTCTCATTCGCCCGCATCATTTGGAAAACCGCTGGCGGCGGAAAAGGACTGAGCTTCTGAGCCTCATCGGAGCGGACCCGGCGGTGTCCCAACGCACGGCCCGCGGGGGAGCGGAGAGGTTTAGAGACAACGGGGGTCGTGCTGGAGGCCTCGGTAGGTGGAGGATCAGGGACATTAGAGATACGCCTGGTGAGCGAGGTGTGAGCCGCTTCGGTTTTGCCTGCACCAGTATATAAACAAGATATTTAAACGTATCAAACATAAAACACATAATGAGATACTCGCAGTATAAAGAAAGTAAGTAGAGTGTTCTAAAAGTGAAACACTCCGCAGACACATTCCAACGGTGACTGCACAAACTTTACAACTCTGCCTTGGAAGTGCTCTTAGCATTCTATCTCCCCAGTGTCACCGCATGCATGGTTGTACAGAACTGACCAAGCTTGCCCGCTGTTGTCCGCGCCCTCTCTAGACATTGCTCTGCCAGTTTCAGCATCTTCTGTGAGTCGGAGGTCACTATGTCACAGCCAGCTGCACGGGGCAAAGAGAACAAAGTTATCCTGTGATGATCCCATCCAGATATCAGCAGTTGTACAAGCTGTGAGTTAGAACTCTTGGGTCATTAAAGATTATGCGAGGGGGGGGGGGGGGGGGGGGGGTATGGATTAGCACACACTACTGTCTCCCCTAAACCAAAATGGGATGCCCAACAAGTCCATATTACTAAGGCAATGTTTCCCAGACTAGTTCTCGTGGCCCCGTACAGTCCAGGATTTAGGGATTACCCAGATATGGATAAATTAGGATATATATATATAAAACCACTGTAATATGGAGGTGCTGAAAGTTGAATTTAATGGATTTTTTTTTTTTTTTTAATCTAAATCAGTGGTTCCCCAACCAGTCTTCAAAGACCGACACCCCCCCCCCCCCCTGTATTATAGATATTCTTATTTAAACACAACTGCATAATCCCCGAATACTGGATGGGGTGGGGGGGGGGGGGGGGGGTGCAAGGACTGGTTTGGGATCCACTGTGCTAAAAAAGATACACATGGATCCCATACAAACTATTGGTTGGAACAGGGCTAAAGTGACTGAAAAGCTGGATCACCAGGTGATCAGTTGGCATAGAGGGTAATGGCAGCTTGTGACATATTTAAGAGGAAGCAGTATTCTCGGTGGTTTCACACTTCGCTCATCCAATCTCTTGCAGGGAATCACCACTATACAGAGGTGGGCACATTTACTGCATTACCTTTCTGCTCTGCTTCTTCCAAGAGGAACTCGGAAATGTAACTCACACTTTTCAGGTATTCCACGTAGGCTGCCTAAAACAAGGGATAATATTCCATATTTACCAATCAAAGCCGTTCATTTGCATATGAAGCCACTGGTGATGTCACAAACAGGAGACGCCACAGACACACCACAAGCAATTCTGCTTCTAAAATGTATAGACAATAGTATACACAATTTTAGGCGATGGGGACCTTCTCATGATGCTTGCAGGTTATTAAAGGGACAGTCACACAAGCTTTCTTTTGAATGACTGTGTATTTAACTGTTTCATGCCAGGATTCTGCACTCTAAACACCTCTGAGGTGAATAGCAGATTGCCCCTGCTTCCTCCCTATCTATCAGGCTTCCATGTTGTCCTGATTCTTTCCAGGAGCAGCTGAGGTAAGAGATGTGTATAGAGTTTTAATCTTAAAAAGGGACACTACCACTTACATAAGATGTAACTAGATTACCTGTGCATTTAAAACAAACATATATAAGACATGTGCCACTCTTTTTTTCCCCCTTCTATGATTGAATTAATTGCTTATAAAAGTAAAAATAGAATTAGGAGTCTGTCTCCAGCATCCATTTTGAGAATTTTACCCATGATGCAACATTCTCCAAAATCTTCCAGCAAGTCTCACTTTACAACTGCGGCCAAAGCCTGCATGATGATGTCATGAGATACTCCCCCTGCTCTCTTACCGGCTCATGTGTATCATACTGGGCGGGACTAGGTGGCCATGTACAACTTTTTTTTTTAACCTGTCTTCCAACACAAAGAGAGGAGATTGACCTGATCAAACAGGATCATAACTCCGCCCCTTGTGATGTAATAGTTACATTACCCTCCCATTCAATGCAAGTCTATGGTCAGAATTCTGACTTATAGACTGCATTCTCTGTCCCCAGCCCCAAAGTGAGATCCTAGTGCTGTAAAGTCACTAGGTGGTGGCACACAAAAACACTTTCACAAAATGGCAGCGCCCAGTCACACTTGTTAAGTTACATATTTTATTAAATACAGTCACATAACAAAAACAAAAGACGTATCTGAAACTAACAATGCAAAATAAAAAATAAACCTTTTCATTTTTTGGTGGTAGTGTCCCTTTAAATGCAGCACTCTAGACAATATGGGGTCAATATTCCTTTACTCTGTAGACTGAATCCTATGTTTCTGGACCTTAGTAAAGCTCATGTATGTATTAGAAAAGATGAGATTTTCAAACACGGCTACAGATAGGTTATGCACACACACACACACACACACACACACACACACACACACACGGCAAAGATGAAATCAATATTTATTTACTTCCATCATATTGCAGAAATGTATAAAGCGTGTCCAAAATGACAAGTAAGAAAGGAACAGACAACAATGAAAACACCATAGAAACGCATAGGGATAAACCATGACTGGGCTATGGGGATCCACTGTAAACAGGAAATCCTGTGTTACTGACATGTAACATGTGACATCTATCACATGGGATGGAATCCAGACAGGGAAAGTGTACAAACAAGTTATAAAGCAAATAGAAACACCCTATAGGGAAGACACAGTAAGGAACGGGAGGGATAAACACACCATGCCACTCCATAGTGTGCATTCCTTATAACTGCATACATTCCTATATAGGGGCAATATAATGTCCCTTTCCTGATAAGAGGCATCTCAACAGATTGAGCAGGGGCCATCCACTGCAACTACATTAACATTTATTTATATAGCGCCAACAACTTACGTGGCGCTGGGTACAGAGCATAGACAGGAATTACATACTAAGTTAGACAAACTACAAACAGACTGGTACATGGGGTAGGGAGCCCTGCTCGAGAGCTTACAATCTAGAGCAGTGATGGCAAACGTTTTTGGTCCTGAGTGCCCAATTTTTGACCGACACAAATTTGCAGACCACAAAGTGCCAACACCGCATACTCACACACGCTTATACTCATACACACACACTCATACACACGCACACTCATACTCACACACTTATACTCATACACACACTTAGGGTTGCCACCTTTTCTTCAGAAAAATACCGGCCTTAGTACTGTCTCCATAGACTTAACATTGGGCTCATGCTAATTTTTTACCGGCTTGCCGGTAAAATATCGGCCAGGTGGCAACCCTAACACACACACACACACATATATACTCATACACACATTGACTCACACACACACTTATACTCATACAGACACTCATACTCATACAAACACTCATACACACACACATACCCAAACACACACACTTATACTCACACACACACACACTTATCATATTCATACTCACACACACACACTTAAACTCATACTTGCACACACTTATACCCAAACACACACACTTATCATATTCATACTCACACACACACACACACACACACTTATACTCAAACACACACACTTATACTCACTCATACACACACACACACTTATCATATTCATACTCACACACACACACACACACTTATACTCAAACACACACACTTATGGGATGCACACACACCCACCAGCTGAAGAAGTTCCATACGAAACGCGTCCTGAAGGGTGTCCTTTTGTTATTGTGTATGTGCAAATAGTCTATACATTGTATGCCTATTTCTAGTTACCTGGCCAGGTCAACAGCACTTTATTAGCAGTGGGTAAGATTTTATTTACTATTTTAACCTATTGTTTTCTTTTTTGTATTTTTATTTACATATTCAGACTTTGTATTTATCCTGTCTTTATGTGTATGTGACCACCTACTTATATTTGTTTCCAGTAGTACTGGACCCTTATTTGGTCTTTTTACTTATATATATATTTTTATTTTTGTGATCTGTAATAAATATCCTATTTTCTATAATCATTTGTCTTGTTGTCTCTGGGGTATATTCTAGCGCTGTCTCTTCCTTTTTTAACTTTGTGCTTCTTTTTTGCAGTGGTGCAGTCCATTGCAGTTGTAAGACTAGCTGCTAACTATTTGCAAGTGACTTGCCCCCCCTCTCCTGCGGTTTTGAGACATATATATTTTTCCCTTTTCATACCTAAAGGTTTTTTTGTGTGGAGTACATACGGGTTAGTTTTTATATTTATATTTATTTATATTTTTTATTTTTCCACTCTGTTTATATTTAGCGCTGTGCACATTCTTTCTTTTTTCTTACACACACTTATCATATTCATACTCACACACACACACACTTATACTCACACTCATACACACACACACTTATACTCATACTCACACACACACACACACTTATACTCATACTCACACACACACACACACACACACACTTATACTCACACACACACACTTATACTCACACACACACACTTATACTCACAAACGCACACACACATGCAGGTTCAGCTCTCACCGCTTATCTGCTCCGTTGCCCTGGAGGTGCAGGCATCAGTGTAATAGACGGGCGCTGCCGGTCACCTGCTTCTTCTCCAGATGATTGGCGCATGTGGGTTATGTGAAGAAGCGTTCAAGTGGGAAAGCAAACATTTAATTGCTTTCCGACTTGAACGCTCCTTCACAGAACGCGCATGCGCCAATCATCTGGAGAAGAGCAGATGACCGGCAGCGCCAATCTATTACGCTGATGCCTGCACCTCCAGGGCAACGGAGCAGATAAGCGGTGAGAGCTGAACCTGACCGCATGCCACAGCTGAGGGCTCGGCGTGCCAGTAGTGCCATAGGTTCACCATCGCTGCTCTAGAGGAACAGACTGATACATTAGGTAGAGAGCCCTGCTCGCAAGCTTACATTCTAGAGGAACAGACTTGTACTTGAGGCAGAGCTTACAATCTAGAGGAACAGACTTGTACTTGAGGCAGAGCTTACAATCAGGAAGGAACAGGTTGGTACAAATTTGTGAGTACAACACCCACTATCCAAAAACGTCCCTATTATTGTTTGCAAACAGAGAACACTATTTTTTCTTCCCTCTGTTTTTTCCATATATTGAACACCTGGTACTCTGTGAGATCATCAATTAATCATCCAGAATATTTGATGTCATAAGTATTTTTAAAACATTTTTTTTATTTTTCATCACAATTTTTTTTTTTTCATCACAATAATTATTTATTATTGTCTCTTTTCACATATTTTTATTTTTTATTGCACAATTGTTTAATATATATTTGCCCTCCTCTCTTATGGAACTGGATTGTCAGCCAAAAAGTGGTGCATATGGAATTGTCGAAGAATTGGACCCACACACTGTGTCCACAATCTGGTTCCAAATTGGATCACCAGAAAAAAAACGGATTATTCTCACTGCCACTATAGATGCTGGGACAACAGGGACTCGTCTTCAAAAATGGATTAATTCCAAATAATGTAAATCGATATTGTATGCCAGTCGTTTACATTATTTGGAATACTGGGATACAAAAACGCCAGTGACTGGGAAAGTTACGCGTTTTGTGGCCAACTCTGGCACTTAATTATAGGCTAATTCTTATATACTTCCCATAGTACTCTATGATTTAAAGTGACAACTGCACAAAAATCACAACACGTAATATATACTGTACAGTGGATACTCTCATAATGGTCATTCAATAAACATCTATGTAAACAAAAAATTCGGTTGTACATGATCAAATAATACAGTGAATATATCAGAGAGTAGGGGAGGCACACCCCCAAACATACTACACGGGGGCTGTGACAGGTAGAGGGGGAGGCACACCCCCAAACATACTGCATAGGGTCTGTGACAGGGAGGAGGCACACCCCCAAACATACTGCACGGGGGCTGTGACAGGTAGAGGGGGAGGCACCCCCCAAACATACTGCATTGGGGCTGTGACAGGGAGGAGGGGGAGGCACACCCCCAAACATACTGCACGGGGGCTGTGACAGGTAGAGGGGGAGGCACACCCCCAAACATACTGCACGGGGGCTGTGACAGGTAGGAGGGGGAGGCACACCCCCAAACATACTGCATAGGGGCTGTGAGAGGGAGGAGGGGGAGGCACACCCCCAAACATACTGCATAGGGGCTGTGAGAGGGAGGAGGGGGAGGCACACCCCCAAACATACTGCATAGGGTCTGTGACAGGGAGGAGGCACACCCCCAAACATACTGCACGGGGGCTGTGACAGGTAGAGGGGGAGGCACCCCCCAAACATACTGCATTGGGGCTGTGACAGGGAGGAGGGGGAGGCACACCCCCAAACATACTGCACGGGGGCTGTGACAGGTAGAGGGGGAGGCACACCCCCAAACATACTGCACGGGGGCTGTGACAGGTAGGAGGGGGAGGCACACCATCAAACATACTGCATAGGGGCTGTGAGAGGGAGGAGGGGGAGGCACACCCCCAAACATACTGCATAGGGGCTGTGAGAGGGAGGAGGGGGAGGCACACCCCCAAACATACTGCATAGGGGCTGTGAGAGGGAGGAGGGGGAGGCACACCCCCAAACATACTGCATAGGGTCTGTGACAGGGAGGAGGCACACCCCCAAACATACTGCACGGGGGCTGTGACAGGTAGAAGGGGAGGCACCCCCCAAACATACTGCATGGGGGCTGTGACAGGGAGGAGGGGGAGGCACACCCCCAAACATACTGCACGGGGGCTGTGACAGGTAGAGGGGGAGGCACACCCCCAAACATACTGCACGGGGGCTGTGACAGGTAGAGGGTGAGGCACACCCCCAAACATACTGCATAGGGGCTGTGAGAGGGAGGAGGGGGAGGCACACCCCCAAACATACTGCATAGGGGCTGTGAGAGGGAGGAGGGGGAGGCACACCCCCAAACATACTGCATAGGGGCTGTGAGAGGGAGGAGGGGGAGGCACACCCCCAAACATACTGCATAGGGTCTGTGACAGGGAGGAGGGGGAGGCACACCCCCAAACATACTGCATGGGGGCTGTGACAGGGAGGAGGCACACCCCCAAACATACTGCATGGGGGCTGTGACAGGCAGGAGGGGGAGGCTATGACAGGGGTGAAGGGAGACATACCCCCAACCAAAACAGTGTTGCTTAGAAAGAATGAAGTGTGAATACTCAGACTGCTGGTGACACAGACATACCTCCTCTGTCATGTAAGTATGGATATTGGATAATGGAGTCCTCACCTGGTGCTGACTGCCTGTGTCTAGCTGAATGGCCCGGTTTGCCAGTTTCATGGCTCTCTGCAGGGGCCTCAGAGCTGCGTCTCCAGCTGATGAAGAAGCCATGATTAGAGCAAACTGCAGGAGGTCTATGGAAAGCACACAGAACCTTCCTATACTGGCCTTGTTTCCACTCGGACAGTGAAACAGAACGTACCAGGAAGAGAATGTATCCCACAGCGCCCCCGCCGGCGTGTATGGGAAATGCCATGTGTGTGCATGCCAGGCTATTTGTCACAGCATTCCTTTATACATGGGAGCAAATCCTATACAGCAGCCAGATATCACCAATCTCTGACCTATATCATGACATATCATGATATAGCATGACATTTAGGGTTATGGTGTGCAGCACTTGGATTGGCAGATGATGCCAGCCTTTGGGCTATTAATGTTGGGGATTACAGGGTACAGCAGCTCCTTGGATGGCAGATGATGCCAAGCTTAGTGCAGTCATCAACTCAAGTCCAATGGACGGTCTACTATTAAGATCCCTGACCTAATGTAAAGTTGGCAGGGCTGAGGGGGGGTAAAGTCTACACCACCTACAATGGCAGATGATGCCAATCTTTGACAAATCTACTATTAAGATAAACTTGGTGAACTTTGATGGGGGTTTACATATGTAGTATACATGACTGAGAGTGATGGGAGCGGTACTTTAAAGTAACTACAGTGCAAAGTTTGGTTTCTATGGTAACATAGCACCTATAGACCGCTATCAGTGCACTGCAGTACTCCCGGCCGCCGGGGGGCGCTGTGGGCTACTCGCTCTATGCCCATTGTTTGGCTGCTTGGAATCCCAGGCCTGGATGGCGGCTCCGCGGCTCCCACGGGGGGGTTGAAGCCCCGGGATGAAAGGAGAGCAGCGCGGGCGGAGGACAGGACGGTCCGCGGTCCCGCTGCAGGATGGGGCTGTGCTCAGCACGTCTAGGCCGCAGCCTGTCTGGGAGCAACCCAGGGTGTGTGATGGAGGTAACAGAGTGTGGCAGCCTGGCAATTCATCTCATTAGGCATGAGTTAACTTGCAAACTGTCTAACTTCTATGGACTACATTTCCCATGAGGCTTAGACGACTTTTTCTTTTGGTACTGACGGAGGAGCATCATGGGACATGTAGTTCATATCAGCTGGAACATCTAGGGCGACTTGACACTGTCTCACTTACCATACATAAAGAGAATAAATGCTGTGCTATTATAAAACCTCAGCTGGGTGATTGATGGGACTTGGTTGCTGCAGAACCTATTGCTTATGTGTTTTGTGAAATTCACTGATCTTATGTAACATCATATATTAGGTTTTGCAGCATTGCAAGATAATGCACAGATTGAGAGTATATTTTAAGTATACAAAAAAAACATATTTTAAGTGTCAGGTCAAAGAGGAATATGTGAGACTGTATATCCTCCATATGTCACATGGCGTGTGCGCTTCAGTGTTTCTACATCTCCTGTTTATGTCCTCACTCTGTGATGCAAATGATTGTAATAAATCATTTGCATGCATTGCTACCAGCTTCTGTAATAAATTAGGGACAGCAGTGACACATTTTAAATATTGCATTTGTCCAATTACTTGCAATTATGCCATAAAATTAGCATTTTTTGTAATTCTTTATGTTCATCTTTTAAGAGCTGTTATTGTACAGTTAACGGTTGTGTGTTTTCTCTGTAATTATCCTACATTTTTCTTTTCTCATTGGATGTGTTGTTTTTCTGCAGCTGCTGGAAAGTCTTTGAGCACTGGGTATTGTCGGCTTTGCCATGGGAAGTTCTCCTCGCGCAGTCTGCGCCATGCTTTCGGGAAGTTCCCAGTGGTTGGTCGGAGCTCTGAGAACCAGAGGCGGCTGGACCAAGTCTTCTTTGCTGATTTTCAGCAGCTGGTCGGAGTTTCAGCTCACCACGACCCTGAACTTCCACAATTCGTGTGCAAGGACTGCCACGCTCAATTTTACAAGTGCCGCACCGTGCTGAAAGCATTCATCCAACGTGTGAACACGTCGCCCACCAAACCTCACAGCAGGGGAACAGAGTGAGTCAGTGAACTTCTATTGAAAAAATATCCCATTGTCTTTTCCAAAAAACCATGCACAAAACCATCCAAAATTTGTGCATTCCCCCCTCCCCGTTGCACACCTACGGCATGCCCCATCACCCATGTTGCACAACCACGACATGCCCCCATCACCCATATTATATACACATTAAAAATCCCATCACCCTCATTACATACACCACCATGTCCATTACATCACACCCCCATTACCCCGATTAATTGGAAGGAGCTAAAGCTTGCTGAACGGTGGGGGTGGGAGCAAAAATGTTTGAAGCACCATAAGTGTGCTTTAACACCCGCTGGCAAAGTGCCGCCCTCTAGCAAAGTGCCGCCCTAGGCGAGTGCCTTGTTTGCCTTCTGGAAAATACACTACTGGCGTCACAAAGGGGTTAAGTCCTTTGCTATTTTGTGATTGCAATTGGTGGGGCAAGTATTCAAATACCCTGATATGAATGTGTATCATATGCCCCATCTTCAATCCCTTTCTAAACTCACTGGTTTTGTAATCGGAGTCACACTACAACCTTTATTATTTATTTTTGTGTTTTAACAGAAAAATGCAGAATGATGAAAACTACAGCACCAATCCCTGCGCAGGTAAGAGAAATCAAATTAAATTGTAGCACAAGCCTTAACATCCTGTAAACGGTCACTGCTTTGTGAGAAGGAAGAGCCCAAATTAACAAAATCAAGATAACACAGGGATCTGCTGATTATAACCTGGAGCCACAATGTAAAACAAAGTGATGGCTCCCAGGCCGAATACTGATCCCTGTTTGACTTCCAGCCAGATGGTTAAAGGGACTCTCACCTGAACAATATGTATACTGTGCATGTAGAGCAAAAATAAAATGACTGAAAATGATCTATATGTTCTATATAGAATAGTAAGAACATGTTTTAAATAAAATAAATGTTTTAAATGCTTCTGTGGGGTCTTTTCTATGACATCCCATGTGGCTTGACTTGCAAACAAACTGCTTTTCAATGGGAAATGTCTAATTAGCAAATCACGGCACAAAGAGATGTAAATTACTCAGCTAACACAAGTTATAGATTTCTTTTTTTTTTAATCATTTTGTATTCTCTATGTTCACAGTATAAAGAATATGTAGGTGGCAGAGTCCCTTTAAATGAACGGCAGCTGCTCTTGCATATTATTCGCATAGTAACAGATCATAGAGAAAAGGAGATTTGAAAGTTCCAAATCAATGTGTAAATTCCGATGTCTACAGGACACAGCAGGGGGGTCTATTGGTTGGCGACTGCCTGGATGTCAGGCTATTTACATGCATTCAATTGGAAGATGAGAAAGGAGTTAAGCTTGTTTAAATTTCCCACTTCCCCCGCAGCCATCTCCTTTTTACACGAATATTGATCTGAATGAACATGTGTGGATCAAATAGTATTAAAATGTCTGCATTTGGTTTATAAATAAGCAAATCATCTTCTTCTCTTTTATATTTTTCACATATTCGCCTTCCTTTGAGCTTGCTTCCTCTTTCACTATGAGACATGAGTCATTTACAGGGTACAGCAGTCCAGTAAATGTCAGCACCTGGAAATGATACCATATTTATGTGTTCTCAGCCTTTAAGCCCCACAGAGAAAGCAAGAGCCCCCCGTCAAAATGAAAAGGGTGTAATACCTCAGGACTGGGGTGCCCCTGTCTCGCTGCAAATGTCTAAAGTGTGACTTGTATATTGATTTAAGTATTGGGCTGTCCTTTTATATTCATTCTCTATATCGGGGTGTCACACCAAGTGCTGGCCTACATCTCCCATAATGCTCAGTGACTGATAACATGCACATTATAACCTTTTACACTCTCGATATCTCTACGTGTAGATTTGATTACGTCAAGCCCTGAATGCCTGCTAGGCCTGGTGAGATGGACCCACAGCCATGCAGGAAGCTGCCACTCGGTGCCCAGTCTTCAGCAGGTGCTGTCCACACAGTACTGTGGCATCATCCGAGCAGTGTGGGGATGTGATGGAGGGCACGATTACATTATGGAAACTGATTCTGACTGCAGTGCTCCTGCCGACCTCGCAAGCGGTAACGAGCCACACCACACAGTCACAGAGACTGTACACGTACCTTCCCGATACACCCTGCCACATCGAATGGACACCACGCCACCACTTCCTGATACTGGCGTGGGAGGAAGCTTTCCACCCCAGAGCCAATCACCGGCACTGCCCCTGGATACCCCAATTCCCCTGGACTCTGCTTTGGACCCTTTATGTAGTAAGTTTACTGGGCAGACTGGTTCTCCTCTGCAGACATACTTCATGTTTCTTACATTATGCACAGCACCTTTTACTGTGTGTGGGGGGCAGTATGAGCTTTTTGGGTGGGGGATTTTTGATAATGCTTTATAGCAGAGCTGCTGGCAAAAAATCAAGTTCTGTTTAGTTGAAAGATGGCATCAAATGTAGGCAGTTTAAATAGAAACGCCTTAATGAAAGACAAACAAAATACCTTATTCAGTGCTTATATAGCACTATTCGGGAGCAGCCATGTTGTTTAGAATCTTGGATCAGATAATGATCTGCCAAGATGTCTGCCCCCTTATACAACCAAACAGAGCTCGGTAAGGTACTCTATTTACATTCTTTCATTAAAGCAATTATCATGGATGAAAAAAGATAATTCATATCACCAATTGTCTCCCATCAGTTGAGCCAGGGATAACATTTCAATGATTTGATCTCCTTTTAGTAAAGCAAAGTCAGTGGTGTGTTATTAGGGAGATTGTTCATTAACAAGCAGTATGGTTGGTCTGGTCACTTTCATTAAAGGAAGATTGTATTAGTCAGTCTGGTATTTATTTGCGATCCTCTCCTTGTTTGCCTTTCCAAGCTCATGCCAGCCGGAGAGTGTCTCACACCTCAGACGTACAGTGCAGCTACCTCTCTGACAGGTGAGGATATAACCCACCGGGTGTCTCCGCACAGTACTTGGCGAGCAGCGCTTGGACGAATCATTTTTGAATTTATTTTTCTTGTGCAGAGATGTCCACAGTAAGGAGTCCGGGACCGAGCTGGGTGACCCCATATCCTCAGACGAGTCCTTTGATACAGAAAAGAGGTAATTTCTACAGCAGCTTTCAGAGTCTCTCGCCGCCGGGTTTACATACAACACAATAGGGATTTATTTAGCAAAGTGAGAACTGCAGGGAACCGAGAAGGGAAAACATAAGGCCAAAGTAGCCGAGTTGGAAAAATTCAACTGAATGGGAAAATCTTTCCAACTCCGCTACTTTGGCCTTAAGCTTGAAATTCCCTGCAAATTTTCTCTTTATTGAATAAAGCCCAATTATTTCCTTTTGATTGTGACATGGTTTTTTATTTCCTCTCGACCTCACGTGTCCAGAGTGCCAATTCAATTTTCCAAATGGTATATAAAATGTATTAATTTGACTGTTAATATATGTATAACATATGTTTCTTCTTTCACCTTATCTCTATAATTAAAAGTACACAGTAACCCTTTTAGGCCTTTCCGTGATGCCTCCGTATAGAAGCTGTGTCTGCCTCCGAAATGAGACCTTGGTATTCCACGGTTCTTAGCGTGCTGCTTGCCCGCTAAGCACTATGGGATAGCGATGTCATATTTTGCCGTCTGTTGGATGCGCCTGCACCCATTTCACCTCCGCTTTGAAGAAGTCTCACATATACCTACCTGAATGTGCAAGACAGGCTGACTTTAATACAGTCCACAAGCCTGTACATACATTATGGATATTGGGGCTTTTTTCATACAAATTAATCCATTTACAAGGAGTCACAGAATAAATATTTGAAGGTTTTTTTTCTTCTTGTTCCCAGGAGGAGAACCCGCCACAAAAACGAGTCAAGAGAGACTAGGAAAACTCCATCTGAGCCCAGACAGAGGAAGAAACCGGGCCCCAAACCTGGCTGGAATAAGATAAAGCACGAGCGGTAAGTGTTGATAATGTCATGGTATATGGAGGTGGCGGTATCATCGCTGTCTTAGGAGACAAAAGGGGGTGACTGGTTCTCTCCCATGTCCTTTACAGGGAGGAACTGCCTACAATATACAAGTGTCCTCATCAGGGTTGTACAGCTGTATACAGAGGCGCTGACGGTATGAAGGTAAAAAGGGGAAATTCGGAATCTCACTCTGGCCCAGGCCTGATCTCTGTGCCACTCATAGAACATAGAGATTAGACTTGTCCCTAGATCAGAGTTCTATGTGTGTTTGTGAGGCCATTCTGATTACTCCTTCGCTCGTGTACTCCTGCAGAAACACGTTAAAGAGCATCACGAGGAGGTACGTGAGCGTCCCTGCCCTCACCCCGGCTGCAACAAGGTGTTCATGATCGACCGCTATCTCCAGCGCCATGTGAAACTCATCCACACAGGTGAGCATAGAGTATGTGTCAGTCTCAGAAACGTCTACACTAATGTTTAAATGTATGGCGCCAATAGACCAACAGCTTAGAAGCTTGGAATGGAGAGCAGGTAGAAGGCCTCGTCCCATGCAGGAGCTTAGGTTGGGGAGCGGACAGTATTAACACAATAGAACCTATAAGAGCCACGCTAAATCCCTTGAGGATTTAGAACCTTGGTCTGCCGGTCGGATGTCCATGATTCAGACCCCTCTTCTTGTATTTTCCACCAGAGCAGAGGAATTATATCTGTGACCAGTGTGGACAAGCGTTCAAGCAGAG
The DNA here is from genome assembly GCA_036172795.1 of Pelodytes ibericus. Taxonomy (NCBI): domain Eukaryota; kingdom Metazoa; phylum Chordata; class Amphibia; order Anura; family Pelodytidae; genus Pelodytes; species Pelodytes ibericus. The sequence goes on from CM069862.1 coordinate 195,696,820, forward strand.
GAAACACCTCTCAGTTCATCAGATGAGACACTCGGGAGCAAAACCTCTACAGTAAGTACATCAGAGTTACCAGCATGAGGTAGACCGTGCATCTGACCTTTAAGAATAACTATTAACTCCATTTATGCAACTCCTGTAAGTGGAGCAGTTTTTACTCCAGACAGAGCTCTTAATAAAGTGTCAAACTGCAGCCCTGCCATCTATTTTTGGAATACATTTCCCATGCCTCCCTCCTTTTAGCTGACAGAGCCTTATGGGAGATGTAGGCCATCAGCAGCTGGAGATCTGCCATTTGACACCCCTTACACGTGTCGTAAGGGTATGACATGTTATATGTGTCCTGTGTAAGTCCATACGGGCAAACATCATGAGGTTAGACACTGAAGGGCAAGCAGATTTTGTCTAGGTGTTCCAAGCCCAATTTGCAGCGATTCCCACAGTCTAGTTTACATTTGATGCTTTGGCCTTTTGCAGATGTGAAGTGTGCGGCTTCCAGTGCAGACAGAGGGCCTCCCTCAAATATCACATGACCAAGCACAAAGCAGAGGCTGACCTGGAATTTGCATGTGACCAGTGCGGGAAGCGCTTTGAGAAGGCCCACAACCTCAATGTTCACATGTCTATGGTGCATCCGCTGACGCAGAGCCCGGCCAAAGCTGCAGAAACAATGGAAGAACAGGCTCAAACAACAGAACTCCCCCAGAAGCCTCCGCTTTAAAGAGACAGGCACAGGACATTGCTTTTATAGTGTTTTTAATAGACTCCTGTACATGAAACTGCTCTCTGACCTGGCCCTTGTTTTTATACTGCAAAGTATAGGACAGAGGAGACCGGATTTATTTTTCTTCTACTAGTCAGTAAACATTTTCCTTTTATGGAAAAACAACCGTATTGTCACATGTAGGAAGGAGGGATATTTTAATTAGGCTTTTAATACAGGAACCCAAGAGTGCATAGATAATGTCCTTCGAGTAGACTGCTGGGAAACTCCTCCAATGTCATAGGGTACGATCTGGTGTGGGAGTGTTTACATTTGGAGTTGGTACAAAGCTCTAGTGTGATCATGAATAACCAGACTCTCTGGGAGATGCTTATAGCTCCCTCTATCAGAACAGTCACACCCCTATTGCCTTGGGGTCCCCACTAATTTCCTAAACTGTCAATATTTCCTGGGAAGACTTCACTGTTGAGTACGCAGTGGTTTTGTATAAAGGTCATTTCTTGGGCAAAGTTTTAAAAGTGATGTAATCAGCAGGAACTTTCCATTAGTTTCAATGGTGACTGGACCACTTTTAACCCCCCCGCCCCCATTGACCTATATACACCGATCAGTCATAACATTGTGACAGGTGGCAAGCTGGAGGAGTGTGATGCCTTGAGCAATCTTCTGATGGGAAACCTTGGGTCCTGCCATTCATGTGGATGTTACTTTGACACGTACCACCTACCTAAGTATTGTTACAGACCATGTACACCCTTTCATGGAAATGGTTTGAGGAACATAACAACGAGTTCAAGGTGTTGACTTGGCCTCCAAATTCCCCAGATCGCAATCCAATCGAGCATCTGTGGCATGTGCTGGACAAACAAGTCCCATCCATGGGACAACTTACAGGACCTGCTGCTAACGTCTTGGTGCCAGTTACACCAGCACACCTTCAGAGGTCTAGTGGAGTCCATGCCTCATGGATGAGGGCTATTTTGTGACAAAAGGGGAGGTACACAATATTAGGCAGGTGGTCAAAATGTTATGGCTGATCAGCGTACAGAAACCCCAATGTGTCCATTTAAAACTCCAGACAAATGACAGCCCACTATAAGACATAGTATTGCCATATCCCAGTGGGGCAGCAATGCTCGGCCTTTCAGATCTGATTCTTGTGGCTGGGATGTTTACACACATTCTCTCTCTGTAGTGGCGTGAGTGAGACTAACCCTGTAGAGCGCTCTAAGTTTGTAGAATCAGGACAACGGCTCCAGTTTGTCATTTCTCACCATTTATTACAGATCTAGGATGGGTTTACGTTTGAATAAATTATTTACACAGTAAATGTACTTGGTTATGTGTGTGTTTTTTTCCCCCCTACTACATGCAGAGTCTGTACCTGCTTCAGGATGCTCGGGGAATAGCTGCTCTTACAGTAAGCTACTTGGGAGCTCGAAAAAACCTAATAGTGTGCTCTCCCATAGGAAGAAAATGGAACCGATAAGGCACAACTTGTTCAGAAAAGATCCGGCTCTTTACCCAAATGGTAGTGGTCATGTGATGGATGAAGAGTACGGAGGAGAGAAGCCAGTTCAGGGTCGTATTCTGCACACCACTCCATTATCTGCACAATAGAGCAGCAAGTTATATTAGTCATGCCTACAGATTAGAGGGACCCTAACCCAGCATATTTAATGCACTATACAAATTGGAACTTAGTCTCTTGCACTATTTCACTTACATACTGTATATTAATTGTTTACGCACAGGCCGCTGGCTATGAATATATTTTTTCCACCATTACATAGGAAAGACATTAAAACACAATTGTACTGCTGGTGAACCAAAGTCTCCATAGCTGGGGCTGTGGTCCTATTGGCCTGTAGTTTAAATACAAACACAGCATCCAGTACAGGGAAGGGAATTTGGTTTTCCCATGTCAACTCAGCCCAACGCATTTTGTTTTTTAACGGTGAAACACTATTACTAATGTTCCTCAGTCCTATTAGACTAGACTATAAATACAAACAGTGGGACACAGCATGTAGCACAGATAAGCGAACACAAATGCTTCCCCAGTGCTTTAAAAAAAACGCATTTCACAACTCGTGAACTGCAACACCATTACTAATATTCCTGGGGGTCTATCTGTTGTCCTATTAGGCTAGATTTTTTTTTCTTCAAATACACATACTGGCACAGTGGAACACACAATTTCTTGTGTCGAATCAGCCCAACGCATTTTGCTTTTACTAATGTTCTTGGATCTTCTGTGTTGTGAAATTATAGTTTCACATAACAATGACCGTAAACTGGTTACAGATAAGGGACAGTGAACTAAAATTGGTACCTGACTACTAAAGGAAGAGCTTGGCTTCGGGAACCGGGGGACACAACTCAGCAAGAAAGACCGACCCTTCGTAAGGGCATCGTGGTAATTAATCTGGTAAAAAGAAAGAGTAAAGACATTGACATTAAAGGATACTATCAGCAAAATATGAAGTTCTGCTTAACTGAAAGCTTGTATCAAGTGCAAGTAGAACTGCTTTAATGAAAGAATGTAAATAAATGACCTTACTGAGCCCTCTTTCCTTGTATAGTTATATCAGGGGGCAGACATCTTGAGTCAGGTCTGCCTTTACTGACCAAAGATTCTAAATAACATGGCTGCCCCCTGATAGTGCTGTATAAGCACAGGGACCAATAATGTTTCTATTATTTCATTAAAGCATTTCTATTTAAACTGCCTACACTTGATGCACTTTTTCAATTAAAGAAAACTTTTTTTCTGACAGTTGTCCCTTAAATTATACAAATATAAATCCATAAAATTATTTCTCCCAGGTCTTTTTTTTTTTTTTAAATAAAGTCTATGGCATGTCTTTGGAATGGTAGCTCATTGAAGTCCCATTCAGAATGATGTAAAACCAGGAGGAATGGACACAAAACTACTTACATAATCAGAGCGAAGCGATGATGCAGCAAATGCATTGCCGTCTACAAATAACTGCATCAATTGTACATACATCTGAACTGCAACAGGCAGGAAGCTCTGCTGAAGAACCAACTTCTTAATTGGAAGAGAGGGAACCAGACTACAAAACAAAGAGCAAAACAGGGTATAGAAAAGGTCAGTCTTTGGCTTTCAATGCTCTGCAGGTCTGTCTGAATTCTATACACGATTCTGGCCAAATGCAAGTAAATGTACAGATCAAGAGGTAAAAACAAGTTTTAAAATGTGTTCTTACTACATCCTCACATAGGAAAAACAAGCAAGAGGAACGGCTCAAATGATACAATGCTCTAATCTTGCTCTAATGATACAATGCTCTAATGATACAGTGATACAGTGCTCTAATCTTGCTCTAATGATACAGTGATACAATGCTCTAATCTTGCTCTAATGATACAGTGATACAATGCTCTAATGACACAGTGATACAATGCTCTAATGATACAGTGAAACAATGCTCTAATGATACAGTGATACAATGCTCTAACCTTGCTCTAATGATACAGTGATACAATGCTCTAATCTTGCTCTAATGGCACAGTGATACAATGCTCTAATCTTGCCCTAATGACACAGTGATACAATGCTCTAATGATACAGTGACACAATGCTCTAATCTTGCTCTAATGATACAGTGACACAATGCTCTAATCTTGCTCTAATGACACAGTGATACAATGCTCTAATCTTGCTCTAATGATACAGTGATACAATGCTCTAATGATACAGTGATACAATGCTCTAATCTTGCTCTAATGATACAGTGATACAGTGCTCTAATCTTGCTCTAATGATACAGTGATACAGTGCTCTAATCTTGCTCTAATGATACAGTGATACAATGCTCTAATCTTGCTCTAATGATACAGTGCTCTTATCTTGCTCTAATGATACAGTGATACAATGCTCTAATGATACAGTGATACAGTGCTCTAATCTTGCTCTAATGATACAGTGATACAGTGCTCTAATCTTGCTCTAATGATACAGTGATACCACGCTCTAATCTTGCTCTAATGATACATTGCTCTAATCTTGCCCTAATGACACAGTGATACAATGCTCTAATGATACAGTGATACAGTGCTCTAATCTTGCTCTAATGATACAGTGATATAATGCTCTAATCTTGCTCTAATGACACAGTGATACAATGCTCTAATGATACAGTGATATAATGCTCTAATCTTGCTCTAATGATACAGTGATACATTGCTCTAATCTTGCTCTAATGATACAGTGATATAATGCTCTAATCTTGCTCTAATGATACAGTGATACATTGCTCTAATCTTGCCCTAATGACACAGTGATACAATGCTCTAATGATACAGTGATATAATGCTCTAATCTTGCTCTAATGATACAGTGATACATTGCTCTAATCTAGCTCTAATGATACAGTGATACAATGCTCTAATGATACAGTGATACAATGCTCTAATGATACAGTGATACAGTGCTCTAATCTTGCTCTAATGATACAGTGATACAGTGCTCTAATCTTGCTCTAATGATACAGTGATACCACGCTCTAATCTTGCTCTAATGATACATTGCTCTAATCTTGCCCTAATGACACAGTGATACAATGCTCTAATGATACAGTGATACAGTGCTCTAATCTTGCTCTAATGATACAGTGATACCACGCTCTAATCTTGCTCTAATGATACATTGCTCTAATCTTGCCCTAATGACACAGTGATACAATGCTCTAATGATACAGTGATACAGTGCTCTAATCTTGCTCTAATGATACAGTGATATAATGCTCTAATCTTGCTCTAATGACAGTGATACAATGCTCTAATGATACAGTGATATAATGCTCTAATCTTGCTCTAATGATACAGTGATACATTGCTCTAATCTTGCTCTAATGATACAGTGATATAATGCTCTAATCGTGCTCTAATGATACAGTGATACATTGCTCTAATCTTGCCCTAATGACACAGTGATACAATGCTCTAATGATACAGTGATATAATGCTCTAATCTTGCTCTAATGATACAGTGATACATTGCTCTAATCTAGCTCTAATGATACAGTGATACAATGCTCTAATGATACAGTGATACAATGCTCTAATGATACAGTGATACAATGCTCTAATCTTGCTCTAATGATACAGTGATACAATGCTCTAATGATACAATGCTCTACTCTTGCTCTAATGATACAGTGATACAATGCTCTAATGATAGTGATACAATGCTCTAATCTTGCTCTAATGATACAGTGATACAATGCTCTAATGATACAGTGATACAGTAATACAATGCTCTAATGATACAATGCTCTAATCTTGCTCTAATGATAGTGATACAATGCTCTAATCTTGCCCTAATGACACAGTGATACAATGCTCTAATCTTGCTCTAATGATACAGTGATACAGTGCTCTAATGATACAATGCTCTTATCTAGGTCTAATGATAGTGATACAATGTCCTAATCTTGCGCTAATGACACAGTGTCTGATCCATGAGGAAGATTACCTGTAAAATGCAAACGGCAGTAATTTGAGAAACTCCTCGGAGGCGGTTCTGTGCAGGGAACGGACTGGCTCATCTAAGAGAGACACAGGAAAGTGTGACTAGAAAGACGGGGTTTTACTATACGGATCCCTCCAGCTTACATACCCAGCTTCTACTTACTCTGTTGCTCTGTGAGCTGGAAGAGAGACAGCCAGGAATCTCCTCTCTCTTCCAAACTGTGAATGATCTGCAAACAGGTATCCTGTGCGGCTATGTGCCCCGACCCTTCCTAGGAGCAGCAGAAATAACAGCAAAGGCAGACAAAGATTTACTGAAGCACGGTAAAACAAACATGTAGAATAATAGAAGAATTTCTCTGATCTTATCAGCCATCGCAGTCTATGGACTTTATTGACGAGAGAGAGAATGGCAGGGAATTGATAGGGAATTCCAAATTTAAAGGCAATAGGAGCAGAGATGGAAACATTCTCCCATTCGGCTGGGATGGTTTTTATCAATTTGGGTACTTTGGCCTTAAAGGGGCCATATCTAGTCACAATATTGACTTTGGTACAAGTTGTAGGCACCAGTGTTTGAAGGCTGTCACAATGTGTTGTAAGTTCTTCTAAACTAGTGATTTTTATAGTTGCTCCAGTGCTCCCCCAGTGGCAGAGCCTCTACAACGCAGGAGTGCGCCCGCAATACCTGAGCTGAGAATCCAACTGCGCATGTGTCATTTAATGTGATATTTCAAAATTCGGGGGGGGGGGGGGGGGGGGGGCGATATTTACCCCTTCAGGTCAATTATTTATTTGGATGTTGATTGGGAAAAAAAGCCATTTTACAACTTTAGCTATGGTGGTTTAAAACAAAAGTACACATTTGTTTCTTAAATGAATCCCCACATATTATAGGCTCTTCTCAGTATAGACCGGGTCAGGTCAGTGTTTGTAGCAGAATTTCGGATTTATTCAAAATGTGGTTACTGTGGTTACTCAATATATTTCACTTTTGAGGCTTCTCTTGGCTGCTATGAGTTACACTGCGATCCTGGCGATTTTAAAGCAGCTCATACATGTACAGGGATTCTCTTGAAGGGGTGAAGGCTAGGTGGTGTTAGCATATTGACACGTGTCATTATGAGAAAGCACGCTAAGGTCTACACGCCATTTTGAACATTGATCAATAATTGGGAAACCTTATTATGGGTGACCGTCAAAACATGGCCATTCAATAGTAAATCCATACCTTTCAACTTTGACCCCCCCCCCCGGCAATTCGGGACACTGGGGGGCAGAGTCTGGAGAGGGGGCGGGGCACAGAGGGGGCAGAGTCTGGGGATGGGGTGTCAGTGCTACTGCTCATGTGCAGCAACACTGTCAGTCACTGACAGTCGCTAGAAGCCAGGATCGCTACTGCACATGCACAATGCTTTGCATGCCCAGTAAACATTCTCTGGTGTCTTGGACACCGGAGAATGTGATCAGGACCGCAGGATTGTGGTCCTGAGTCCTGCTCTCCCACTGAGCTCGAAAAGCAGGACAGAGGTAGAGGGCGGCGGGACAGTGGGACATACTTCCCAAATCGGGACTGTCCAGGGCAAAGCTGTTGGGAGGTATGGTAAATCTGACAGATCTGCCCCAAAAAACAGTGTCTAGTTGTGACGTGCAACAGCTTCTAGTCTACTCACCTTTAACAGTGCAGGAATCAGATCCATTATGGAAAAAAACAGAACAGAAACCAGGATCTGGAAGACAGAGGACTTGAATGGATTGGAATTAATGGAAACGGACTCGCTGGGAAACGGCACTTTAACTTTTATCGTCTAACTAGAATTATACACACAGTATAAATCTACCAAATCACAGCATCGGGGGGTCATTCCTCTTCCCAGGAGAAAGAGAAAACAATATAAAATGTGGCCCTCTCACCGGTGTTTTTGTGCGGCTGTCGGCAAGGTATTCTCGGATGGCATTGGGATCAAGCATTTTTTGCTGAAATGTGAAATGTAGAAAGGCAGCAGAGATCCAGGGAGCGCCAGGGAGGGGCGGCAACAATCCAGGGGAGGGGCAGCTGGGGTCACAGGTTAAAGATAAGCAGAAGATCGTATTAGACAAACAAGGGAATAAATGACATCCTACATGTGCGGAGAAAATCCATATTGTATGTATATCGAACACAGGATCAAAAAAATAAAAAATAAAAAAATAAATTACTTTCTAACCTATTTACGGCTGTATGTAACTCCTGGAGTGCCTCTATCTCCTTAGGCATGTCACCCCCGAAAAGCTGGTTCCACTGACATCTCAGGACTGGGTATAGCTGAGACCACCAAAGCTGTTTGAGAGAAAGGAGACTGAATATTAGGTAGCTCTAGAGCCTGATCATCCAACTGCTGCCCTCCAGCTGCTGTGAACTACAAATCCCACAAGTCACTACTAGCTCTGTAGAATGGCAGAGAATTATGGTACTTGTAGTCCAGAAACAGAGCCCAGGCATCCAATTGCAGCCCTCCAACTGCTGCAGAACTAAATAACCAGCTTTCTAGGATGGCGGGGAAATATGGTAGTTGTAGTACAGGGTCACAGTTGGATGCCTAGGCTAGAGGGACAGTTGTTTACCACCACCTGTTTCAATGGGTTAAACATTTGTATACTTTTCCACTGCCCAGATCAAGGGTACTCTGTTGGTACTTTATAAGTAAATGATAAACTATGGGTTTTATTCATGAAAGAGACAGGAATTTGAAACTTCCGCTGAATTGGAGAATTGTTCCAATTCGGCAACTTTGGCCTTAAGTTTGCACTTCCCTTGTCAACAGCCTCTGTCGTGAGCCAACAGAATGCCTCACGCATGGACAGAGAAACAAGCACAGGGACGTACCGCGGCAGACGTGAGGATGATGGGACACGCTGAACGAGATGAAGCAAGGAAAGAGTTGACTGCTTCGGAAGGATCCTCACACTGAGCGGAGGAGGTCAGCGCACCCTAGAGAAACACAAGACAATCCTGAACACCCCAAAGATCAGCACATAACCAAACACTGTATACACTGCGAGCTGTAAACAACAGAGTTTCTAGTGTTGGCGAACCTATGGCACAGATGGCTCTCCGCATTGGGCCTCCAGCATCACCAGCAATTACGGAGGACCCAGTAAATCTAAGACTGAGATTTGAGGATATCAGACACGTTACTGCACAGTTCTGAACTTAAACTCATTGGTGAAAGAGAAATTATAGGAGCACAATGGTTGATACTGACGGGCGATAAAATGGCTGAAATCAGAGGGCTTTATGAGAGCTTCATCTTGGCTTCCTGCATAATATTGGACGCTTAATTTCAAAAAAGTTCCCCATCACTGTTCTAGGGTACAACATATCATGTCTGGCAGCACCTTTAATACAAAGCCTAAAGTTTGATTGGCCACAAAGCAGCAGGGATCTAAGCAATGGTAGAGAATAGCCACAAAGCAGCAGGGATCTAAGCAATGGTAGAGAATAGCCACAAAGCAGCAGGGATCTAAGCAATGGTAGAGAATAGCCACAAAGCAGCAGGGATCTAAGCAGTGGTAGAGAATAGCCACAAAGCAGCAGGGATCTAAGCAGTGGTAGAGAATAGCCACAAAGCAGCAGGGATCTAAGCAATGGTAGAGAATAGCCACAAAGCAGCAGGGATCTAAGCAAAGGTAGAGAATAGCCACAAAGAAGCAGGGATCTAAGCAATGGTAGAGAATAGCCACAAAGCAGCAGGGATCTAAGCAGTGGTAGAGAATAGCCACAAAGCAGCAGGGATCTAAGCAATGGTAGAGAATAGCCACAAAGCAGCAGCAGGTATGTGCAGAGGTGACATCAGCTATACAGCTACACCTGAAAACACAACTAATTTCTTTGGACTCGAAGGCCTGACACCCAGATTAAGCATGCTCTTTTCTTTAATATATGCAGGAAGCCATGAGTGGCCAGATACGCTCCTCAACCCTAAAGACATCAAGTCTACCTGGCACTGGTTTACCTCAATACAGTGAAACATCCACAACCCTATTCACAAAGTCTGGAAACAATGTGGAGAACAGATTAAATATTCCAAATAACACAATTAATTTACGCTATCACTGTAACATTAAGGCTTAATGAGCTGATGTCATTTGCACGTCTGTGAGCTTACCCTAAGGAAGTGAGTGGTGATGTGGTAAGGTAAGGCACAGCTTCGTGGGCCAAGATTCTTCTGGAAGATAAAATGGGAAAACAATTTCCATGATATGGGAGTAACCCAGTCTGTGCATGTATACATACAATGAGCTCAGCCACAGACGAGGAGACTGGGACCAATGGTTTAAATCCTCACCAAGTCCTCGTTGACAAACTTGAAGAAGTCGTCAGCATTCAGGGTGGTGGTTTCTTGGTCAGAAGGTGTATTGATCAGCAGGAGAGGAGGAAGTCCCAGCAGAATCCTGCACAAAGAGGAAAAACCAAAATGTCTGGGTTGGAAGGAGCAGCTCCAGGCTATGGCATTACTGTAAATCTCTTCTTCCAGCTGTGAAATGGTAACATAGATGCATGAGACAGGGGCACCTTAATGAAGGTGTGCCCTCTGACCATTTATAATAAAAGGTATAACAGCCAGCAGACTATTCTCTGGGTTCTAAATAAATCTGATTTGTTACCCACATGGCCCTAGAGATGGTGGATTACAAGGCAGCTTACCTGCAGCACATCCCAACATCTCCATGCCTGGTCAGTCGTGCACACAGTTCCAAGCTGCCAGCAGTGGCTGCCAACCTTTGCCGGAAGATCTCAAACAGGAAATGACTGCGAACAATCTGCCCGGAACCTGAATGACTTCCTGTCAGCAAGTCACAGACCAACTCCTGGCCAGCGTTAATACACAAACGAACAATAGGAGAAAACGTTATATTGAACAAGTACTGCCCCCAGTGGGATGCTCCTCTGTAGCACTCATGTTAACCCGCGTATTATCGTTGCAGAAGGAGCCGTTTTCCAGGGGTGTCTGGTCTGCAGTGGGCTGATTTACACGTTAATGGTGTCCGACAGGCAAGAGAAGAAGACTGCATTGTAATCTTGATTTACTGACTTCCGCAAACAAACATGACCGAGGGGAGAGGCGGACAGAAAGCCCAACGCATTTAAAGCCATTTTGAGTCTCTTAATCATAGGGCACCATCTGTTGGTGTTAAATTGTAAGTGATGCCTCGCTAGATAAAATCTCTATTCTTCTCTTTGTACCTTTACACCAGAGGCGTCCAACGTGCGGCCCGCGGGCCAAATGCGGCCCGCCGGGCATCGAGGTGCGGCCCGCCTGAGCTCTGCTCCGGTAGCCGCACCTCGAACTGCACATCACACGAGAAGCTGTGTCGGGGAACGAAGTTTCCTACACGCTCTGTGTGTGTGGGTTAAGTGTATGTATGTATGTATGTATGTGAGTGTGTATAAATGTGTATTAGTGTGTGGGGTAAGTGTATGTGAGTGTGTGTGTGGGGTAAGTGTATGTATGTGAGTGTGTGTGTGTGTGGGGTAAGTGTATGTATGTGAGTGTGTGTGTGTGTGTGTGTATAAATGTGTATGTGGGGTAAGTGTATGTATGTGTATAAATGTGTATCTATGTGAGTGCATGTTAAGTGGGTGTGGGGTAAGTGTATGTATGTGACTGTGTGTATTAATGTGGATGTGTGTGGGGGTTAAGTGTATGTATGTGAGTGTGTGTATAAATGTGGATGTGTGTGGGGGTTAAGTGTATGTATGTGAGTGTGTGTATAAATGTGGATGTGTGTGGGGGTTAAGTGGATGTATGTGAGTGTGTGTATAAATGTGGATGTGTGTGGGGGTTAAGTGGATGTATGTGAGTGTGTGTATAAATGTGGATGTGTGTGGGGGTTAAGTGGATGTATGTGAGTGTGTGGGGGTTAAGTGTATGTATGTGAGTGTGTGTATAAATGTGGATGTGTGTGGGGGTTAAGTGTATGTATGTGAGTGTGTGTATAAATGTGGATGTGTGTGGGGGTTAAGTGGATGTATGTGAGTGTGTGTATAAATGTGGATGTGTGTGGGGGTTAAGTGGATGTATGTGAGTGTGTGTATAAATGTGGATGTGTGTGGGGGTTAAGTGGATGTATGTGAGTGTGTGTATAAATGTGGATGTGTGTGGGGGTTAAGTGGATGTATGTGAGTGTGTGTATAAATGTGGATGTGTGTGGGGGTTAAGTGGATGTATGTGAGTGTGTGTATAAATGTGGATGTGTGTGGGGGTTAAGTGGATGTATGTGAGTGTGTGTGTGTGTGTATAAATGTGGATGTGTGTGGGGGTTAAGTGTATGTATGTGAGTGTGTGTGTGTGTTTAAATGTGTATTAGTGTGTGGGGTAAGTGTATGTGAGTGTGTGTGTGGGGGGTAAGTGTATGTATATGAGTGTGTGGGGTAACTGTATGTATATATGTGAGTGTGTGTGTATAAATGTGTATGTGTGTGAGTGGGGTAAGTGTATGTATGTGAGTATATGTATAAATGTGTATCTATGTGAGTGCATGTTAAGTGGGTGTGGGGTAAGTATGTATGTGAGTGTGTGTGTATAAATGTGTGTGTGGGGTAATTGTGACTGTGTGTGTGTGGGAAGGAGGGGTAAGTGTGACTGTGTATGCATGTGTGTGTTTGTAGTTAATGTGACCACTACACATTAGTGTAAAATATATATATATATTTACATACACACACACATGTATATAATTATATATATTATTCTCTGAATGAAAAAATGAATGCGACCCACGCACGCATACATTTCTAGCGAAGTGGCCCTTTGCCGAATAAACTTGGACACCCCTGCTTTACACAGTCTGACCACCAAGGCCTTGTTATGTCAATGTTATTGGTTTGTATGGCACTATATAAAAAAAAAAAAAAATATATATATATATATATATATATATATATTTTATTTTTTTATTTATAGTCCTGCCCCTTCTGGAACAACAATATATAGGGTTAACAGTCCGCTTAGTTCAAATTCAGTAATACAGAGAGAATATTGACATAGGAAATTCTCACCTGTAAACGGCACAGGATATCAGCCAAGCCTGTGCGACTGTGTGACTGAGACATGTCCCTCTGGCTGCCAGTGGAGCTAAGACCTGACCTATGGGAAAACACCAAGACTTGTTCAGGGCGCGAATCCTTCCATTCCAAATGATAGAGAGATCTACCTTTATGTAGTCTTTTAAATGGAACCAAGGAATGAGCAACAGCTCACCTGCTGGTAAACTCCAGCGCTGCATCCACTATGATGGTACAGGCTTTTTCCAAATCACCGTCACAGCCGCCAGCAGCAGTGGGTTCTGGGAGATAAAAGTGGTTCACAGCCCAGCGCTGGTAGTCTTGTCTGCAGAGTGAACCCAGAGAGACACCTTACATTTCACATTCTATACAAATGGCTTCAGCAGTGAGAACTGGCAGTAAGACGAGCGCTCACCTCTCTGTGTCACACAGCACATCTTTATCGGTGTTTAACGCCATTTCTGACAGAAGCCAGTCTTTCAAAGAGAGCTGTGAAAAGGGACAGAGTGGGCGTTTCACAGGATCGGAGACAATTCAGCCACAAAATCAACTTTTCGTAGGAAACTCTTCAAATAAAAACATTCCTATAGAACAGTGACTGCAAACTTGGCAATCCTGCTGTTGCGGATTATGGCTCCCATGATGCTCAGCCACCTAAAAGGTGTCAGTAGAGCCATGGTAGACAACAGACAGAGTTAAAGCTTGCAGACATCATGGTCTTTAGATTTCATGTGTTTTCTGCTTAGCTTTTTATGTTAATGCACAAAGTCTTAAAAAGCCACAAAACATTTTTTGGTTTTGTTTTTGCTTCTAACAGACACTGTCAGTGTGCACCAGGCCCAAGACCAGCTCAGTGTCACACTATATTCAAAGCATTGCTTGCTGCCTGACTGTCTCACCTGGACAGACTGCTGTCTCAGCAGCTCCTGTAGGTGGCGCTGATTCCACAGCGTAAGTACAGCATCTTTCCAAGCAGGTGATGGGAGGGACAGGGATCTCCACGTAAGAGGTGTGTCTGTCTCCACCTCTCTGACCAGCTCTCCTCTTGTCTCCCAGACCAGCCGGGGCACCAAATGCTGAAGCTGTGAACAGAGCAAGTGCACAGTAAGCAAGGAATGCTCAGCTCAGGGCAAAAGTCCCCTGGCCTATAACGTGACTGTCACTGGATACCTTGCGCAGGAACAGAAGCGGAATGGAGCCCATGGCGGCACCAGGACTGAGCAAGGAGAACTTGCTGGAAGCGTAGCACGTAGCGGCCACACAGAACCTAGAACGTTAAAAAAAGATGTAATCATCCCTTCTTAAAACTACAACTCCCAAGAAACTAGCAAACCAAACAGCCACTGTGAGGAGGTACACCAGCTGTCAGAGAACAACTACAGTACCACAACGAGTCACCATGGAAACAATGGAATGTTCCTGCTGATTACATCACTTTAGAACACTGCCCCAGTGATTGGCTTTATCCATAACCCCATTGGTCCATATAGTAAAGGCAGATTGATGGAAACTAACATAATAATGAGCAATAGGTTTCTAGTAAAGGAACTCACCTGAGACAAACAAGCATTGAGTCTGAGCACTGAGGGCTCAGTAGAATCTCCCAGAAAGGTTCCAGGGAGTTCACCCTGGTATAAGAAGCAGGAAGCGCAGTCTGGCACTCGTGTAAATGGATGGAGAAAGCAGCCAGTCCGACCACATGTGCGTCTTTCAACAGATGAGCCTGGAACACGACCAGGACATAATAGAAAAGAGAATGTCAGCGACCATTCTGTCCCCTACTGAAACCCGACTATCCTTACTATGGTACTAGGGCCGGCAGCCATGAGGGCCTGCTCCACAACCCGTGCCAGAGCAGACTTAACATCACATGATTACACTTTTATTGATTTTACTGTTATTTCTCAGCTTGCCAAATCCATTCCTCAGTCCTCCTTACAGACCGGGTTTTTGGAGCACAGTGTGCAATCAGCCCCCCTGTCATTCTGAAAGATCCACCTGTACCAGCCAATGAGCATCCTGAGGATATCCTAAAAACCCGGACTGTTTGGTGTTGTTGAGGATTTGACTTGGCTAGCTCTGCTCTATAGATTTATATATACACAATGTTTTTAAGCCAGAGTTCCCACTGTCCTGACATCTAGTTAAAGATCTCAAAGTGATTATGCCCCCCTCTCCAATTTCCATTGCAGACGCTGCTCATTTTATTTTCCCCTTCTCCCTGTTATTGCTCCCTTTTCCTTTTGTTGTCCCATCTCAATGTGCCCCCGTGGGCCCATCTTATGGTGAGAATGCACTCAGATGCCAAGTTCCACCTCAGAGGCTCCTGAGTGCCATAGGTTAACCCATCACTGACATAGCCATAGGTTAACCATGACTGACATAGCCATAGGTTAACCATGACTGACATAGCCATAGGTTAACCATCACTGACATAGCCATAGGTTAACCATCACTGACATAGCCATAGGTTAACCATCACTGACATAGCCATAGGTTAACCCATCACTGACATAGCCATAGGTTAAACCATCACTGACATAGCCATAGGTTAACCTTCACTGACATAGCCATAGGTTAACCCATCACTGACATAGCCATAGGTTAACCTTCACTGGCATAGCCATAGGGTAACCCATCACTGTCATAGCCACAGGTTAACCATCACTGTCATAGCCACAGGTTAACCATCACTGACACAGCCACAGGATAACCATCACTGACATAGCCATAGGTTAACCATCACTGACATAGCCATAGGTTAACCATCACTGACATAGCCATAGGTTAACCATCACTGACATAGCCATAGGTTAACCATCACTGACATAGCCATAGGTTAACCATCACTGACATAGCCATAGGTTAACCATCACTGACATAGCCATAGGTTAACCATCACTGACACAGCCATAGGATAACCATCACTGACATAGCCATAGGTTAAACCATCACTGACATAGCCATAGGTTAACCATCACTGACATAGCCATAGGTTAACCATCACTGACACAGCCATAGGTTAACCATCACTGACATAGCCATAGGTTAACCATCACTGACATAGCCATAGGTTAACCATCACTGACATAGCCATAGGTTAACCATCACTGACACAGCCATAGGTTAACCATCACTGACATAGCCATAGGTTAACCATCACTGACATAGCCATAGGTTAACCATCACTGACATAGCCATAGGTTAACCTTCACTGACATAGCCATAGGTTAACCATCACTGACACAGCCATAGGATAACCATCACTGACATAGCCATAGGTTAACCATGACTGACATAGAACATTCTATTTGGCAGCTTTCTGAAAATCTACAACACCGTGGATAAGGAAATCAACCTGCGCTGGACAAATAATTCTCTGGAAACCGTCTTCTCTAGACTACTATTTCTCCGGTTGCAGCAAGTCCCTACCTGATCACACAGAAGCTGCAGCATCCTGCTGAGTACAGAAGAGAGGGCCGCTGGATGACCACATAACATCTTTACATATAAACACGCCCACTGGCCCTGCCTGGAAGATAGAGAGAGAGACAGAGCATTTATAAAGTCGCTGCAAAGGCCATCTAATGGACATGGAGAGTAAGCATGATAAAAACAGCCAACGTTTCAGCCCAATAAACGGCTTTCACCTGCGCTTGGCAAAAACAAACACATTACGTAATACTAAAATGGTGGCCATCAATATACATACACATTATATACATTAAGCGGACATGTATACAATGTGTAATCCAGTGTCCATGTGGAGCACACGTGATGACCTCAGCGATGCTCGCTTAGGATGTGCGCTAACATCACTAATGCGCGCTCTAGAGCAATGTCGTAAAAAATAATTAAAAATCCTTAAGCGCTCATTAATGTGTGTAATATTTATGGTGTCTTTATTTTTCCTTGGCCAATACTTACCCCTTTTTTTTCTGGGCCCAGAACCCTGTTTTTCTTATTTTTTTTTCTTATTTTGTGTCTAACCCATATATTCGAACACTTTGTTTTTGTATAAAAGATTTTTTTCCTCGCTAACCTTTGTCTCACAGACAGCAGTGTCTCTTTTTTTCACTCCACAGCTGGCATGGACTAATATCCACCTACTCTCTTGTGTCATGGTGTTGTATTGGCTATGTAATTGCACATCCTGTGTGAGCGTCTCGGACATTATCACGCGCCCCCCATGGTTCAAAAATCAATAGTGCCATTTCCCAAAAAACGTCTGTGGATTATACATCATATAACCCCTAAAGGTATTTAATGTGCATCTTTATTGATGTTCTGTGCTAGCATTTTTGTACGGAGCCATGTGTTTGTTTTTGATAAACCAGGCCTGTTTTTGTCAGTATAAATAATCGTATTATATATATATATAAAAATGTGCCAGTTTTTTGCCTTTACATTTTTTTTCTGTGGACCTCAACCGGCAGGCTGGCCCAGGAACATGTGCACCTGATTCAATAAACATATTGGAATTAATACATTTTAATTTAGGAGTGCAAGGCCTATAGTGTACATGGACAGCACAAAATACCTGTCAGGTGGGTTGGAACTGGAAGCAGCCATGACACATTGGCAAAAGCAGGTTAGCAGGAGGTCAGAGACCTGCGAGAGGTTACAATGGTGAAAGTAAAGTCAGTACAGGTAGATCAGTGAGCTGGGGAAATACAGTGAAGGCATCGGAACTCACTGCTTGGTCCTGGGCCTCCAGTTTGATCCGAGATGCTGGAATAACTGGCTCCGCAGACCTGAGGGCATCCTCTCTACTCCCACTACGCATAACCGCAGACAGTCTGTCAGATATCAAAGCCACCTGAGCAGAAACCTCTGAACGGAGAAAATGGACGATATCTTATATGTCTGTATAGGAGTAAATGTCATACTGTGCACCGGCCTTCTCAGACCTGTACCCTCCCTCACTGCTGGAGATTTAGTAGACTAAAACTAAAACGGCATTTTAGTCAAAATTATCAGTGGTACCCAAGGTCACTTTACATATGAATTGTCCCATTCACAATGTTTTAGACATTAACCAGCCCACAAAGTCCGGTGCACAGTGCAAACAACCTCCAAGTACTCTGGACACCAATGAAAAACATATAGTTTGAATCAAACGTACCACTAAACCGCACGTCTGTGACAAGCGGTCGAAGATCCCAAAGAGAGGATTTGAGTTTCCCCAGCGGCTCTTCCTGCAGACTGACATCCATCTTAATCCTCCCTAAGAAACAAAGCTCATGACGTGCACAATAACTTACGAATCTCAAGGAAATCAGCCTCTCCTATAAGCCATTGATGAAAACTGGCTTTACTACATGATACTACATGATAAATACTGGCTTTACCGCATGATGAATACTCGCTTTACCGCATGATAAATACTGGCTTTACCGCATGATAAATACTGGCTTTAATACATGATAAATACTGGCTTTACTGCATGATGAATACTGGCTTTACCGCATGATAAATACTGGCTTTACCGCATGATGAATACTGGCTTTAATACATGATAAATACTGGCTTTACCGCATGATAAATACTGGCTTTAATACATGATAAATACTGGCTTTACTACATGATAAATACTGGCTTTACCGCATGATAAATACTGGCTTTAATACATGATAAATACTGGCTTTACCGCATGATGAATACTGGCTTTAATACATGATAAATACTGGCTTTACCGCATGATAAATACTGGCTTTACCGCATGATAAATACTGGCTTTACTGCATGATAAATACTGGCTTTACCGCATGATGAATACTGGCTTTACCGCATGATAAATACTGGCTTTACCGCATGATGAATACTGGCTTTACCGCATGATGAATACTGGCTTTACCGCATGATGAATACTGGCTTTACCGCATGATGAATACTGGCTTTAATACATGATAAATACTGGCTTTACCGCATGATGAATACTGGCTTTACCGCATGATAAATACTGGCTTTACCGCATGATAAATACTGGCTTTACCGCATGATGAATACTGGCTTTACCGCATGAAAAATACTGGCTTTACCGCATGATAAATACTGGCTTTACCGCATGATGAATACTGGCTTTACTACATGATAAATACTGGCTTTACCGCATGATAAATACTGGCTTTAATACATGATAAATACTGGCTTTACCGCATGATGAATACTGGCTTTAATACATGATAAATACTGGCTTTACCGCATGATAAATACTGGCTTTACCGCATGATAAATACTGGCTTTACTGCATGATAAATACTGGCTTTACCGCATGATGAATACTGGCTTTACCGCATGATAAATACTGGCTTTACCGCATGATGAATACTGGCTTTACCGCATGATGAATACTGGCTTTACCGCATGATGAATACTGGCTTTAATACATGATAAATACTGGCTTTACCGCATGATGAATACTGGCTTTACCGCATGATAAATACTGGCTTTACCGCATGATAAATACTGGCTTTACCGCATGATGAATACTGGCTTTACCGCATGAAAAATACTGGCTTTACCGCATGATAAATACTGGCTTTACCGCATGATGAATACTGGCTTTACCGCATGATAAATACTGGCTTTACCGCATGATAAATACTGGCTTTACTACATGATACTACATGATAAATACTGGCTTTACCGCATGATGAATACTGGCTTTACCGCATGATAAATACTGGCTTTACCGCATGATAAATACTGGCTTTAATACATGATAATACTGGCTTTACCATATGATGAATACTGGCTTTACCGCATGATGAATACTGGCTTTAATACATGATAAATACTGGCTTTACCGCATGATAAATACTGGCTTTACCGCATGATAAATACTGGCTTTACCGCATGATAAATACTGGCTTTACTGCATGATAAATACTGGCTTTACCGCATGATGAATACTGGCTTTACCGCATGATAAATACTGGCTTTACCGCATGATAAATACTGGCTTTACCGCATGATGAATACTGGCTTTACCGCATGATAAATACTGGCTTTACCGCATGATAAATACTGGCTTTACCGCATGATGAATACTGGCTTTACCGCATGATAAATACTGGCTTTACCGCATGATAAATACTGGCTTTACTACATGATACTACATGATAAATACTGGCTTTACCGCATGATGAATACTGGCTTTACCGCATGATAAATACTGGCTTTACCGCATGATAAATACTGGCTTTACCGCATGATAAATACTGGCTTTAATACATGATGAATACTGGCTTTACCGCATGATAAATACTGGCTTTACCGCATGATAAATACTGGCTTTACCGCATGATAAATACTGGCTTTACTGCATGCTGAATACTGGCTTTACCGCATGATAAATACTGGCTTTACCGCATGATAAATACTGGCTTTACCGCATGATGAATACTGGCTTTACCGCATGATAAATACTGGCTTTACCGCATGATAAATACTGGCTTTAATACATGATAAATACTGGCTTTACTGCATGATGAATACTGGCTTTAATACATGATGAATGCTGGCTTTACCGCATGATGAATACTGGCTTTACTACATGATAAATACTGGCTTTACCGCATTATGAATACTGGCTTTACCGCATTATGAATACTGGCTTTAATACATGATAAATACTGGCTTTACCGAATGCTGAATACTGGCTTTACCGCATTATGAATACTGGCTTTACCGCATTATGAATACTGGCTTTACCGCATTATGAATACTGGCTTTACCGAATGGTGAATACTGGCTTTACCGCATGATGAATACTGGCTTTACTGCATGCTGAATACTGGCTTTACTGCATGCTTAATACTGGCTTTACTGCATGCTGAATACTGGCTTTACTGCATGATGAATACTGGCTTTAATACATGATGAATACTGGCTTTAATACATGATGAATACTGGCTTTACTGCATGATAAATACTGACTTTAACTACTGGCTTTACTATCTGTTCAACAGATTCTACAGATGGCACATTTACCCACACAGCTCACACACTACAGCCATGATACAGCGCTAGCAAGATTTTTATATTGAGGGAAAGCAAGGAAGAGGCTCTTCAGAATAGGATCAGAAAGTAAATAAAAATGGCAAGTCTCACCTTCCTGCATCCTGCTCATCTCCTGCTCACAGGCATCTGTGTATGTAATGTACAAGTTCATGGGAATCTTATCTGCTCTGAATGGAAGAAATACAAAGTGTCAATGGCAGACATTACCATTTCTCGACAGTAGAATAAAAGCAGTAGAATATGTAATATTTCAATACTAAAAAAAAAAAACAGTATGTAATGGAAGTTTTTAATTAATATTTAACATTTAAAAATAAAGATTTACTTAAAGGGCCTGTATCACCTAAACATTGTTTATACTGTGACTGTAGAGTATAAAAAATAATTGATAATGATCTATACATTGTATTAGCAAAATTGCAAGCAAATGTCTAAATTAGGAGAAAAATGTGTTTAAATGTGTCTGTGGAGTCTTCTGCTTATGACATCACCTGGTAGACAGAAACATAGAATGTGTCGGCAGATAAGAACCATTCGGTCCATCTAGTCTGCCCAATTTTTTTTTGAAGTACTTTTATTAGTCCCCCGTTCCCGGTCTTATAGCTAGGATAGCCTTGTGTCTATCCCACGCATGCTTAAACTCCTTGACTGTGTTTACCTCTACCACTTCTGCTGGCAGGCTATTCCATACATCCACTACCCTCTCAGTAAAGTAATACTTCCTGATATTACTTTTAAATCGATGCCCCTCTAATTTAAGACTATGTCCTCTAGTTGTGGTAGTTTTTCTTCTTTTAAATATACTCTCTTCCTTTACTGTGTTGATTCCCTTTATAGCACATATCTCACTTTAAATCTAAGATGACTTTAAGGTAAGGACAAAGTCAATTATCTACTTATACGATACTTTTCCATTCCTAGTTACCCCGATTGTCCTTACCTCTTTAATGCATCAATGAGCAACATTTGGGGGTCTGGAGCGGCAGGCAGCTGTATAAGAGAGAAATTAATTCAGATTCACTATCATTCTCCTGGATTCACTAGGTCGATCTCAGCCATGATTGGGACAAAAACTTATAGACAAGGCTGCCTCAGGATTGCAAAAGTGCAGAGGAAGAAGGGATTTTATCCCAGCTTATCCGAGCCCCCCCCCCCCCCCCCGGTGAATACTGGGTAACTCCGCTCTATTTAGCCTCGACCTGAACAGAGATACTAACCACTCTGGGGGCCAGCAGCGCAGGCAGGAAACGAGATGTGAAATACTGTCTGCGGAAGATGCTACGGTGACAAAAAAAAAAAAGAGAATTATTTTTTTTCCATTTCATTGCACTGGTGTCAGCATGGGTAGCCTCTGACACTGCAGCCCCTGCTGAGTACCGATCTCATGACGACCAGACTCTAGGGGAGCTGTGGTTCACCGCACCTGGAATTCCAGACATGACCGAAGCTATCATGGGAAGGGTTTACTCAGCTCTCTGTGCAGTAGCACTATCATGGGAACATGAAACAAGGGGTGCAGGTACTGGTTTAGGAGAGAGACACTCACCTTGCTTCCATGACACTGCTTGGTATCTTGCTAGTGTTTTGAAAGATATGCACAGCCTTCAACACATCTTGCTGTGCCTGACACTGGGGCTGCAGAGATGAAAAGAAATAATAATGCTAGGTTGTAGTTTCTGTCCTGGCAGGTGCCAACGCATTTCGCTACAGCTCCCAAAACATAGTGGAGCCGATCTGCACCAACAACCCTCCACCATAAAAGGGATAAACCATTCAGGCAGCATGGGATGGGATGGGGGGGGGGGGGGGGGGGTACAATAACTTATTTATCCAGTATAAACATCTAGATGGTCATCCCTTTTTTCTAATGAATTGAAAGGAATCACAGTAACTGTGTTACCTTCGTTTTATCCGGTTGGGCCGAGAGGTCTTCATACAGACCCATGTCCTCAATAGAGACCTACAGACGGAAGCACAGGCGTTACAATGGACAGTGACCAAGGAGAAGTCACCAGGAATCTCTGGAAGATGCGAGGCCTCTCACCTTCATGTCAGTGAGCCGGGTCTTGGCGAGAGTGATGTATTCCATCAATAATGGGCGGTACTTCTGCTGTACAAATGGTGGATGCAGGATGTGAACCTGTACAAAGCAGGCCCATACCGTGAGTCCTGTCATCGTTTTAATTTTTAAAGACAATAAAATGTTACTAAATAAAATAAAATAAAATACATTTTTTTTTTACCTTGAGGTATTGAGGAGCTTCAAACGGTACTAGATCAGAGAGGAACTTCAGCAGGAAGATGAGAGACTTCTTGCAGGTGCTGTGGCAAGACGTGGCAGGGCCAAACGTGCACTATAAAACAGGAGTTTAAAAGTAACATGATGCCATGGATAATGGCCACGAGGCTGCTGCTGCCTAGTAAAGAAAGGTTTCATTTACTTTTCACTAAGCTCACCTTTATTACTTTTATTTTCACTGTTCAGTGTTTTTTACGTGTGCAAGAGGGAAAGTTCACTATTGTGGAGCCGCTGGGGGGGGGGGGGGGGGTTTTGTTTGGCGCTGAAATTTGCTATTTTTCCTTTACTTTTGACACCTGCTCCCTTGGCGTCCAATTCAATAGCCGAATGGGGTCAACCAATTGGGGGTTCAGTATGAAAGTGTTCAATCACAACACCACTAGTTAGTGTGCGCATCTTCGTAAAATGATTCCAGCCAGGGAAAAAGAAGAAACCGCACTAGTTGTGTATAATTTAAATTCCTTTTACTGCACTATGTTCTTCCTCTATCTTTTTCTATCATTAACAGTATCGTGTAGAAAAAAAACAAGTAACACTTGTGCTCCTTTCCTTCTAGCCCCCACATGTGTATTAGGCCCACTTCGACTGCTTGGACCAAACAGGCTCAGAGATGAAATAAATGCTTATATACAACCCCACTGTAGGCAAGCACTAAAACACGTAGTGTTAGAGGGCCAATCTGACGAAGAGAACAAACATTGCATAACCTTGAACCACTCTGTGTATGATACAAAGGCAGACGGGCCTTCTATAGCTGCTTGACGAGCGAACAGAAAAGCAGTTATCAGAGACTCCAGGTCGTAGGTCGTAAAGGCCTGTGTCAGTAGGTGATTCAGGAGATCTAGCAAAAAAAAAAAAATAAGTGTGAAATGTACAGCACGCATAATAATGGATTCACCAAATATACTAAGAATGAGCAAACGCACAGAGTTCTAGAATGCAGGAGTAGCAGCTAGGTTTAAACCTGATTTTGTGTTCATTCTGGGCACTGACAAGAGTGATCCACTAGGGTGGTCCCGGATTGTTTGAGGCTTTCGAAGCCAGACACACAATTTTAACATATGTCCTCCTTTTAGTGGGACATCGGTGCAGACAGGTGTTATGTTATTTGAGCGATTCTGGTTGGTTAGCATGGCTACTGCATATTGCTATCATATAAAGCTTGTCTGTACCGTCCTTTTTGAGAAAGAAAAAACACATCCACATTGCAAACGGTGCCTTTGGCTTATTCTGTTGCTGTGCACAGTTTAAACCACAATTGTGTACAACAGAAAAAGCTAAACACACTCGCAACATTTCTGCACCTACAATCCCCCTTTGTAGTCATAGGAAAGTAGGAACGTTACTTAGCACTATGCTCGTTTGTATGTCCTATTAACAATATAACTCCTCAAACTTAAAGGGACTCTCAACCTACACACTGCTTACACTGTGAATGCACAAACTACAATTTCAGAAAAACGATTATTTGTTACTTTGGCTAAATTGCAAATGTATAAAATAGGAGTTCAATATGGGTTTGTTGTGTCTTCTGTCTATGACTTCACCTCCATTAATTCATTTGCATATCAAGCCGCAGGTGATGTCATAAGTAGGAGACCCCACAGATACATCTGTAATTCTCTTTTTATCCTCTATATTCACAGTACAGAGTCCCTTTATTGGTACCCGGCAAATCAACCTCAGAAGGATGGTGGGAACTGAACCTGCAACCTGAAGGATTGATGTGGTGTTTTAACCTCACTGAGCCACCTCACGGGCATTGTCCTGCACATTCTAAAAGATCAGTAGAATGGTTACTGCAAAAACAAAGCCCAATCCTTTGTAACGAATGAGATTTTATCTATACATTTGCTAGCAACTTGGCTAGAACAATGTATAGTTCAAATGTCATTCGCTTCAAAGTGTCAGTCACTTACAGAAGAATTAAATGTGAAATGGCTTATTAATAGGGATGCTCTACATCTAGACCTATCACAGATACAAACAGTTGCCCCTGGAGTCTGGTGCAACTCACTTTTCAATAGTTCTTGCGCCTCTTCCTGGCAGACGACCAGACAGGACACGCATGTTAAAACATGATGCCAGTTCACCTCCTGTGTCTCCAGGACACACTGAATGTGTGCGGTCAGCTTCTCCACACGGAGTACCACAAACAGCTGTATGGAAAGATGGAGCAGAAAGAAGCGTTCTGAGCTACGGAGACAATATGGAATAGTTATTGAAGACGCAATTTAAATAGGCAGTTTCGCCTGCTTTGATTTCTGTATGTTTAATCAGTGCTGTATTTACCGCGAGGCATCCTAGGCGGATGCCTATGGCGGCAAATTTTGGGGGGCGGCAGCGCCCCCCAGCACTGGAAAAAAAAAAAATAAAAAAAAATAAAAAAAAAAAATCTGGCCCTTTAAAAAAAAAAACAAACCCCACCGCGCTTGCAGGCAGAGACGGAGGTGAGAGGGGATCGCAAGATCCCCCCTCACCAACGCTCTGCCTGCCAGGCTGCACGGGGAGCCGAACAGGCAGCACAGAGAAACCTCCGTGCTGCCTGTTCGGCTCCCCGTGCAGTGTGCCGACACGGAAGTGCCGACAGGTCACGTGACGGGCGCGCTGACGTCATACGCGCGCCCGGTCACGTGACCTGTCGGCACAATCGCCGGGAAGCCGAACAGGCAGCATGGAGGGACCATGCTGCCTGCCTGCCAGGGAAAGGTAAGTGCTGATGGGAGTCAGAGTGTGTGTGATGGGAGACTGTGTGTGACTGAGTGTGATGGGAGTCAGAGTGTGTGTGATGGGAGACAGTGTGTGTGACTGAGTGTGATGGGAGTCAGAGTGTGTGTGATTGGAGACAGTGTGTGTGAATGAGTGTGATGGGAGTCAGAGTGTGTGTGATGGGAGACAGTGTGTGTGACTGAGTGTGATGGGAGTCAGAGTGTGTGTGATGGGAGTCAGAGTGTGTGTGATTGGAGACAGTGTGTGTGAATGAGTGTGATGGGAGTCAGAGTGTGTGTGATGGGAGACAGTGTGTGTGACTGAGGGTGATGGGAGTCAGAGTGTGTGTGATGGGAGACAGTGTGTGTGACTGAGTGTGATGGGAGTCAGAGTGTGTGTGATTGGAGACAGTGTGTGTGAATGAGTGTGATGGGAATCAGAGTGTGTGTGATGGGAGACTGTGTGTGTGTGTGTGACTGAGTGTGATGGGAATCAGAGTGTGTGTGATGGGAGACAGTGTGTGTGACTGAGTGTGATGGGAGTCAGAGTGTGTGTGATTGGAGACAGTGTGTGTGACTGAGTGTGATGGGAGTCAGAGTGTGTGTGATGGGAAACAGTGTGTGTGACTGAGCGTGATGGGAGACTGTGTGTGACTGAGTGTGATGGGAGTCAGAGTGTGTGTGATGGGAGACAGTGTGTGTGACCTGTGTGTGATGGGAGTCAGAGTGTGTGTGATGGGAGACAGTGTGTGTGACTGAGTGTGATGGGAGTAGGAGTGTGTGACTGAGTGTGATGGGAGTAGGAGTGTGTGACTGGTGTGATGGGAGTGTAAGCTTGATGTGAGTCTGAATGATGGGGTATGTCTTAGGTGTGTAAAGTGGGTGTGCAGCTTGGGTAGGGGGGTGCCCGGATTTTGTCTGCCTAG
The DNA here is from genome assembly GCA_036172795.1 of Pelodytes ibericus. NCBI lineage: Eukaryota > Metazoa > Chordata > Amphibia > Anura > Pelodytidae > Pelodytes > Pelodytes ibericus. The sequence continues at coordinate 195,724,046 of CM069862.1, forward strand.
GGCAGCACAAAATCAAGATACACCACTGTGTTTAATGCCAGTTTAATATATGTCAAATGCGCCTATTTTTACTCTAAAATAATTTACGGCTCTCTTGTAGTTTTACATTAAAAATAATTTCACCAGGGCTTCTTAATTCAGCAGCGGCCAATGAGGAGGGTTTGGAGAGACTAACTATTTCATTTTATTTTGCCTCTTTTGGGAAAAATGGATGAGAAAAACAAGTGGTAAACATGAGCTTCCAGAAGACACTCCGAATGAGTCAGGGTCTCCAAACAACACCGGCAGCTTCAAGACAAAACAGGAAACAAAACTGTAAATAAATAAAAACTAAACAAAAACCACACTGCACAAACACATACAAAAACCACACTGCACAAACACATACAAAAACCACACTGCACAAACACATACAAAAATAAAAAATATCCAAACTGAAATAATGTGTATAGATCTTGCATTATATTATCTGAATATTATTTCTTGGCGAATATTCGTTTTTTTAACACAAATTTTACACTACAGTTTTAATACGAATATTCAGTAAGAAATAATACACAGAGAAAATATATATATCGCTACACACAAGTGAGATTTCAATCGTATATTTTAGTAAAAATATTAAAAGAGGTCTTTCGTTACTTAGCATGAAATTATCAAAATATATATATATATACATATTTAGAACACTGAAGAAGGATCTGTCCCTTTAAGGAGGTTTAATTTGGAAGAGAGGGAGAAAGGGGATTATAATCTTCTTTTCCAATATTTGTATATCCAAAGGCCTGGCGGTTTGTCCCGGTAAAGATATACTCGCCTTGCGGTACAAGTCAGTAAGTAGGGAGCTGGATTTTGTGAAGCTCCAGTTTCCTTGAGATCGAAGGGCATCAGAGACTGAAAAAGAAACAGAAGATAAATGGGGATGTATCGTTCCAAAATGAATATTATATCCGCCTCCAACTGGAACACTCTCCAAAAGCAATCGGGTGTGAATTTTACAGGCTTCAGGATTATTTGACATTTTGTGAACTGTGTGTTTTATAAGGTGCATTTTTGTTGGTGGGTCACTGACTATGGTTAAGTGCAACACTAGTGTAAAACGCGTTGGGTAACACTATAGGTTTTAAAATTGAGCAATAACAAAATCGGCCTTTATTTGATACATCAACTTGCGATTTTTCTTTCAAACTATACTGCCAGCGGGCAGAGTGGTCTGGGTGTAAGTGTCCTACCATACATTAAAGGTCAATGGTTACGAAGCATCAAAGGATGATCAATGGGCTTACACAGGATACAGGACAAAAAATAAATAAAAGGACTCTAACGGGTGATTACTGCCATTAATATTACTTTACAAGCCTCCAATAAAAGCAAGGTATTATTATTGGGCAGACTGGATGGACTGAAGGTTTCTTATCTGCCGACACATTCTGTGTTTCTATGTATTAATTCTGACCTTTCAGCTGTGGCTTGTAGGTGAGGATCTGGGTCAGGGTGTGTATAAAGAAATTCTCCAAGGTCTCTGGAATCAAACGGGTTCTGTACCGGAGAACGTCAAAGGCAACCAGCCTGGAGAAAGAAAGAAATCAAGTGACTGCTGATCCAGATCTCATATCTATGGATTACTCTCAAGATTACCTGTGATGGAAGGTCATAAATAGTGTCCACAATGTTGGGGGGGGGGAGAATTGGGCAGGATTTATATATATATATATATATATATATATATATATATATATATATATATATATATATATATATATATATATATATATATATATATGCTTTAGTGAGAAAAGTTGTGCAATTGGTACAAACATTTTCAGATGTAAAAATGATTACCAGCAGTAAAAATGTTATAAAAATGTATAGAATATTTAAAAAAAAATGGATGTAATTATTGTTTTACAATGCTCGGAGGAACTCTGAGATGGCACTCACTAGTGGTGCTACTGTGAAATACAGCAATGGAGAACATTACATTTTGACAAAATTCCGGCCTTCCTGTTATATAAGACAGTCCGCACTCCCAGCCCCATATATAAACTGCCTAAAAACATCAGGAGATAAATAATATAAGTGGCGCCTAATGCCTAAGCCACTGGTGATTAACTCCCACCACCTTTTTTTCTATTTTAAACTTTGTGATACATTTACGTGCGAGACTTGTCTACATAATCCGCTATCCCAATGTATAGATCATTTTTGACATTTTTCTAGTGTGCTCCAAGGCTGTCTTACATTATACCCTCTCTCGATCAACCTTAATATCCCACTAGATTGTAAGCTCACAAGAGCAGTGCCTTCTAATACCCCTATACAATGATGTGCTTATACGTACGTTGGGTCTCACAATTTAATGCATGGCCCTTTTCCTGTGGCTCTCTTCTCTTATAAAGTATTGCAGAATTTGGAGGATCTTTGTTAAAAAGAAATGTTCCTTACACATAACCCCTGACAGACGGGGGAGGTTATATGGGAGATAAAAACAGCATTGTGGCACTAGAAGGGAAGCTACAGAGACGGGTCTTCCCCCATTAATTCCGCAGCTTTTTTGGAACGTTAGACACTTGTTACTACAACGATGAACTAAATCAAGACGTTTCTCTCTACACGAAACCAGAGGCAAAGACGAGCAAAAACAAGCAGGAAAACAGCACAAACATTATCTGCAGCTTCGGGGGGGGTTGTATCTATCGTACCACTGTCGCTGACCGGGCAGCTCCCTGGATGTATGATCTGATTTCATCAGCCCTGTAAAGGAAAAGTCCCAATATTTTATATATGCAAATATAATATCCATTAACATGTCACTAGACTTGACCTCAGCTCGGGTGTAAACCCGACATGTGACTTCACAGATTCACGCGGGTTTACGCTAAGCTAAGCTTTGTCTCCATTCATGACATCACCTATGGCCCAATGTGCCAATGACCTGTCTTCCTGTATGACGTGTCGTTTGCATATCAAGGCACAAGGTGATGTCATAAGCAGGAGGCGCCGCAGACGCATTTCACACATTGTTCTCTTAGTTCAGGCAGTAGCTTGCTGGTCTGCTAACACAATGTGGGGATTGTTTTGCGAGGTCAGAGGTGAATGGCTGAACATGGGACAAAAAGGCACTAGAAATAACTGGCTTCACCACTTACAGTCCATCATATTGGCCAATGTCTCATTGCAGATCTGCAAAAGAAAGACAACTTGTCATAGAGGGATTTTTTTATTTTAAAATCGGTCGTCAAACTATGTATTTTTTGACTTAAATTCACTTTCAGAAACAAGTTCTTTGGGTTTTAATCTTTAATTTCCAAATAAGCAGAAGTGATATTAGCAATATTACCCTTCTTGATTGATTCACTAACCAGGCCAAGTGTGTGGTTTCACCATTATATATCAGCGGTATCTTCCAAACGAAACAGTCCAAATAATTAAAACGTGAATAAAGATGGACGAAAAACATTCAGGGTGACATTAAATCAGGCAGAAAGCAACTTCTGCCTGTTTAAAACCGCTTTTGAATGACGTTCTTACAAAAGATCTGTTCTCTATTCTCTTTGGAAGTAGCTTTGAGTCGTCCAGGATATCATGTTTCGGAGCTGGTTCTCCTTGACAGGCAGTAACGGAATTGGGAGATTTGGGGGGCACAGTGATGCACGCACACCTGTAAATCACTTCCTGTTTCCTGTAGACATTCTAAAATGAGCTACAAACATTTAAAGAGGGAGTAATGCACAAAGGTAAAAACAATGAACACACAGACTGTTTTGTAAACCAAAAATATTTGGAGGTGCACATCTCCTCTCATGCTAGTGGCTGTATGACTGATGTGCGAAAACCAATGATGGCGACAGATGGACATAGTTTATGCTTTTTAAAAAAAACTGGGGGGGGGGGGGGCAATATGTTTTAAACCTTTGGCATCAATAAAAAATATATATATATTTGCCTTAGTGTTTCTATTTTGCATTTTTACTCTCTGTTTAAATCTTTGTAGCTCATGTTAGACGAGGTACAGTAAACAGAAAATCACAGACCCATCTTTGGCAACTCTGGCTTTGAGGGTCCTGGGACCAAAACGAGCGGAACCCAAAAGGGGTAAAATGATACAATGCCACAGTAATAATCTCTAGGCCGCCTGGTATAGATACCGGGTGTCGGGAGCTCAATGTCTTAGGCTTAGACTGAGTGTGACTGCAAGACATACCCAGTTTTAATTCAATGTTAATGATGGGACAAGACCCCAAAACACACGACCGTCCCAGCAAAAAAAAAGATAAGAAAACAACATTAAAATACCTGTTTGATTGCCGAATTCTCCGGGTTCTTGTTGGCATAGGTCTGTATATGGAGACTATTCCCAATCAACACCACAACAAGATCTGAAACGTAAAAGTAAAGAGACTCCAGGTGGTGAAGTTATATAATCCCACGGAGCTTGAAAGGACCCAGTCAAGGAGCTGAAATTAGTTATTATTGGAGGACAAAGTGCCGCAACTATGTGACAGGCAGGGATTCTCTCAAATCACCGGCACCATAGCGGTTATAAAAAGATACAGGATCAGATCAATAGAAAGTGATCCCATCTGAAGCTGGCTTACCGGTTAGCATCGTTTCAAGTTCACTAGGGTTAGAGGTCTTCTCTATTTGCAGACACAGGGAGCGCATCTCCTCGAAAAGCCATTCAGAGGCATCACATTGGTCTACACAGCTGAGTGACAAAGAACAAACAACGGACTGAGAATAACATTACTGAACAGAAACAAAAGATCGGACAAAATAGGCAAACCATATATTAATGGACGTTATATATATATATATTCAAAACGGTTTTTGTTTTTTTAAAGACTAATTTACCCCCCTGTCTAGAAATTCCTGTAAAAGCACTGTGCTTCTTCACCAATGCAAAGCCTCAAAGCAGATAGAGATATGTAGTTCACAATTATCTGCAGTGCCAAGGTTAGCCATAATTGGTACATGAAAACTTACTGCTCCAGCACATCCTCCATGTATATTACTTCATGCTTTTGTAAAAGCCAAATCACTTCTAAAGCCGGTGGGCGCTGCAGGTAAAATGAAAAGATCGCGTTAGAGATGGACTGTTTTCTGAGCACAAAAATGCTGGGGACCAAAGTGGCAGAAGTACATAAAGAGAGGAAGGAAAGAAAAAAAATAAAAAGGAAAGAATAAAAGGACTACGCACTTTGATGGCAAGATTATCACCGAGTTATTTTCTGTTCTCTAAGAGTTATATATATATATATATATATATATAACTATACATATTATACGCAGTATAATATTGTACGCAGTACTGGAGACCGTATCTCCAGAAGGATATTGATACTATGGCGAGAGTTCAGAGAAGGGCTACTAAACTGGTTCATGGGTTGAAGGATAAAACTTACCAGGAAAGGTTAAAGCATCTTAACATGTATAGCTTGGAGGAAAGACGTAACATGGGGGATATGATAAAAACATTTAAATACATAAAGGGAATCAACACAGTAAAGGAAGAGAGTATATTTAAAAGAAGAAAAACTACCTCAACTAGAGGACATAGTCTTAAATTAGAGGGACAACGATTTAAAAGTAATATCAGGAAGTATTACTTTACTGAGAGGGTAGTGGATGTATGGAATAGCCTGCCAGCAGAAGTGGTAGAGGTAAACACAGTCAAGGATTTTAAGCATGCATGGGATAGACACAAGGCTATCCTAGCTATAAGACCGGGAACGGGGGACTAATAAAAGTACTCAAAAAAAAATTGGGCAGACTAGATGGACCGAATGGTTCTTATCTGCCGACACATTCTATGTTTCTATGTTTCTATATTACGCAGGCACTTAAACTAAGTGTGGCCAGAGTGTAGACTTGCAGGCCTTGGACTACAACTCTCAACACCATCAGCCAGGCAGAGGTAAAGACAAGTGGATGTCCGTTTTGGCAGATATGGCTGGTCCACAAGACACCTCTGCTTCGGTACCTCTCTCCAGCTGGCCCCGTTATATAAACACATGCCATAAGTGGCACGCATGTTTAACACGTAATATATTCATCATTCATATCCCCTGGAGTATCACCATTTAGATTACCGGGAGCTTCCAGAGTTGCTTTGAAAAGACTTTGCGGCAAAAGCAGTCGTCCGTCTGGAGTTTCTTTAACATCTTCAGCAAGCATTGCAACTTCTCCTGTAACAAGACCAATGGAAATATATATAACTGGATGAGAGGAGACGGGAAGCCGAGCGGTCCAGTGGTGAAGATCCACTCAGTGGGGGGGAAACAAGTCACATTTGGGCTTCGTCTCATGACTTTCAAGAAGCATTGAGGCTTTACATGTGCTTTGTACATCTCTTGACCTAGTTGCAGTATATTAGATGTTTTCCTATTTGTATCTGATATTTGTGTGTGTTCAGTAGTGTGATTCTCAGCCAATAATTTGTTCTTTGTCACTCAAGCGGTATAGACCAATACAACAACGCTGATTATTTATGACAGATCAGTGTCAATATTTACTGCTCATACAGTTATGAATGTATAGGAGTTAGATCTGGTAATGTGCTTTGGGAACTGAGGGCCTTACCGAACTCTGAGCTTGAATAGACTAACGCCACCACAAATCTCTAAGCTCAGGTGAATCTTATTATTATGCGGTGAATAGCATCCAACTTTTGTTTTCTACAGTTGGTGTCCATTACAGTTACCGACACCCAACTGGGCAGAGCTACTACTTTACAAATAATATGTGGTACGGGTACTGCCCAGAGTCGTGGCCTAGTGAGGTCAGTAGCAGCCAATCCCAGCTAGGGGCTGAAGGAGATTCCTGAAACCAAGCTTTAATGTTACATATTCCCCTGGTGATTGCTCACCCTCTGATCACAGGTGAATACTGCTCCCGCCGTGCTGTCCTCGGGCAGCCGACAGATCCTCTGAATGTTGCTAACAGCGGCTCTTGCGGTCAGGACAGCAGCCGGTACCCCCAAGCGAGAGGCCTGATTCTGCATAACGGAGGCTGAAAGTAAACAGGGGCATCGTCAGAAAAGGTTCCTCAGTCAGGAGGACAAGATACCAGACCTCCTCGTTCATTTGTTATTACTGGTGAGAGAAATGAAGCTCGGAGACAGGAGACCAACTCACCAACAAAAGTGGAATCATGCAGAGTCTCCTCACACGCTTCCTTCTCGGGTTTTGTGCTTTCACAGACACGCATCTTCTTACTAGGAGGGGCAGCGACCTAAGGCCAAGGGGCCGGTATTAATCAGCAGTTACTAAACTTCATAGTACTAATAGTTAACCCTCTCTTTGGGTATCTGTTGTAATACGTACACATGTACCGGTTAAAGGGTGATATACAGGGCCCCCTCTCGCTACTATTAAGAGACTAAAAGCTTTTATGTGAGTAAAAAGGATCCAGTGGACTTCCCGGCTGCCATCCTGCGGCGATGATTATCCATGACCAGACAGTGCTGACTGGTGTGCAGTTCTGTGATGCTGAACATATATTCAGTAGGGAAGGAGATATGTGCGCACACACACCAATAACCAATAGCATCTAGTAGGGAAGGAGATATGTGTGCGCACACACACCAATGACCAATAGCATCTAGTAGGGAAGGAGATATGTGCGCACACACACACCAATGACCAATAGCATCTAGTAGGGAAGGAGATATGTGCGCACACACACACCAATGACCAATAGCATCTAGTAGGGAAGGAGATATGTGCGCACACACACACACCAATGACCAATAGCATCTAGTAGGGAAGGAGATATGTGCGCACACACACACCAATGACCAATAGCATCTAGTAGGGAAGGAGATATGTGTGCGCAACACACACACCAATGACCAATAGCGTCCAGTAGGGAAGGAGATATGTGCGCACACACACACCAATGACCAATAGCATCCAGTAGGGAAGGGGATATGTGCACGCACACACACCAATGACCAATAGTGTCCAGTAGGGAAGGAGATATGTGCGCGCACACACACACTAATGACCAATAGCATCTAGTAGGGAAGGAGATATGTGCACGCACGCACACACACCAATGACCAATAGTGTCCAGTAGGGAAGGAGATATGTGCGCACACACACACACCAATGACCAATAGCATCTAGTAGGGAAGGAGAAATGTGTGCACACACACACACCAATGACCAATAGCATCTAGTAGGGAAGGAGATTTGTGTGCGCACACACCAAATGACCAATTGCGTCCAGTAGGGAAGGAGATATGTGCACACACACAAACTAATGACCAATTGTGTCCAGTAGGGAGGGAGATGTGTGTGCGCACACACACCAATGACCAAGAGCGACGTCGTCAGACTCTCTGTCTGCAGCCATGGAGCTATAATCCTTGAAATGTAAGCCCATTTGTCTTTGCCTCACAAGGAAGGTATAGACTCTCTTTAACAAGATGACAATAGATTTGATTCCTGTTGGACTGCACAGAATCTAATAGATCCTTTGAAACATACATTTGTCTATACCCCCATGTTTTCATATGTATAAGACGCCAGCCCTTAAAAGGGTTAAAAAAATTATGAGTCATGCCATCCAAAAGCAAATGTGCCAAGGGAAGCCACCCTGCGCAGTGGGCATTACATACATTTGGGGTGGTATATCCCAAAAACAGTAGCAATTATTTTAGTGGGTAAATAACTTGTCAAGCTGAATTCTATCACATATCTGACCTCGGATAAGAATTCACTTGGGTCCAGACAGGAGGTTAGCAGAGATACAGCGGGCTCTTGCAGATCCGTCACGGCTAGCGTGGGTGGAGCTTTCATTTGGTATCGGCTACTAAGCCTCTTGGCTGAATGAACAATAGCATAGGTTATAAAGACATTCAACATAGTACATAACAAAAAGCTAGGAAGGAATTGCATTAGACTATAGGCAATGATCACAACATGTACTTATGTACATGTCTAATATCAGCCTTAACCCCGCTATATACTCAATGGGTTGGCATGCAAATTACATCAAGTATGTATGGAGATGTGTCCCTACCAGTGGTAAGGGAGTGAAATAATCTATTGGGGGGGGAAAAAAATCTTTAATATCCACTTTAGTATTCCATGGGCATTAGATGTGCAAGTTTCAAATTGTAACCGTGCAGTGTCAGATACTATATATTGCTTTTATTGTCATAAAAAGGGCAATCTTTAGATACCATTTTATTACTTCTACAGACTAGTCTCTTTGAGCAGATGCTTTTTGGGAGAGAAGTCCTTTCCTTAAGAGATGAGCCATTTTGGCATGAAATTTCATATGATGGAGCTTTTTATTGAACATCATGGGAAAGACGGATTGGAAAGTGCAGGCATTAGGAGAAAAAGTGTGTGTGCTAAATGAAAGTATTTAAGCATTACTTTAAAACTTGTCTTTTGTAATGTTTATTCTCCTTCAAAAGTAATGCCAAGGGGTGGATCGTGGCCGTACCTAAACATGCTAAATATATGCACCTCTGAACATATTTTCATTTCATTATTTCATTTATCAGCCACTCTCATATTTCTGGGAAGAAGGAATAGATTCATTATATTCAGAGGGGAGAGGGTCCCAAATGGGCCAATGTTTACAAATGGGCTACAGATAAACAAAAGTACATGCAATATTTAGTATGACTGATGTACATAGTGCAATATACAGTATGATTGATATGCATAGTGCAATATCTAAAATGATTGATGCACGTAGTGCAATATATAGTACGACTGATGCACGTAGTACAATATATAGTATGACTGATGCACGTAGTGCAATATATAGTATGATTATGCACATAGTGCAATATATAGTATAATTGATGTACATAGAGCAATATATATAGTATGATTGATGTATATAGTGCAATATATAGTATGATTGATGTAAATAGTGCAATATATAGTATGATTGATGTATATAGTGCAATATATAGTATAATTGATGTACATAGTGCAATATATAGTATGATTGATGTACATAGTGCAATATATAGTATGATTGATGTATATAGTATGATTGATGTACATAGTGCAATATATAGTATGATTGATGTATATAGTGCAATATATAGTATAATTGATGTACATAGTGAAATATATAGTATGATTGATGTACATAGTGCAATATATAGTATGATTGATGTATATAGTATGATTGATGTACATAGTGCAATATATAGTATGATTGATGTATATAGTGCAATATATAGTATAATTGATGTATATAGTGCAATATATAGTATAATTGATGTACATAGTGCAATATATAGTATAATTGATGTACATAGAGCAATATATATATAGTATGATTGATGTACATAGTGCAATATATAGTATGATTGATGTATATAGAGCAATATATATATAGTATAATTGATGTACATAGTGCAATATATATATATAGTATGATTGATGTACATAGTGCAATATATGGTATGATAGATGTATATAGTATGATTGATGTACATAGTGCAATATATATATATAGTATGATTGATGTACATAGTGCAATATATGGTATGATTGATGTATATAGTATGATTGATGTACATAGAGCAATATATATATAGTATAATTGATGTACATAGTGCAATATATAGTATGATTGATGTACATAGTGCAATATATAGTATGATTGATGTACATAGTGCAATATATAGTATGATTGATGTACATAGTGCAATATATAGTATGATTGATGTACATAGTGCAATATATAGTATGATTGATGTACATAGTGCAATATATAGTATAATTGATGTACATAGTGCAATATATAGTATGATTGATGTACATAGAGCAATATATATATATAGTATGATTGATGTACATAGTGCAATATATAGTATGATTGATGTACATAGTGCAATATATAGTATGATTGATGTACATAGTGCAATATATAGTATGATTGATGTACATAGTGCAATATATAGTATGATTGATGTACATAGTGCAATATATAGTATAATTGATGTACATAGTGCAATATATAGTATGATTGATGTACATAGTGCAATATATAGTATGATTGATGTACATAGTGCAATATATGGTATAATTGATGTACATAGTGCAATATATAGTATGATTGATGTACATAGTGCAATATATAGTATGACTGATGAACATAGTGCAATATATAGTATAATTGATGTACATAGTGCAATATATAGTATGATTGATGTACATAGTGCAATATATAGTATGATTGATGTACATAGTGCAATATATAGTATGATTGATGTACATAGTGCAATATATAGTATGATTGATGTACATAGTGCAATATATAGTATAATTGATGTACATAGTGCAATATATAGTATGATTGATGTATATAGTGCAATATATAGTATAATTGATGTACATAGTGCAATATATAGTATGATTGATGTACATAGTGCAATATATAGTATGACTGATGTACATAGTGCAATATATAGTATGACTGATGTACATAGTGCAATATATAGTATGATTGATGTACATAGTGCAATATATAGTATGATTGATGTACATAGTGCAATATATAGTATGATTGATGTACATAGTGCAATATATAGTATGATTGATGTACATAGTGCAATATATAGTATGACTGATGTACATAGTGCAATATATAGTATGATTGATGTACATAGAGCAATATATATATATAGTATAATTGATGTACATAGTGCAATATATAGTATGATTGATGTACATAGAGCAATATATATATATAGTATAATTGATGTACATAGTGCAATATATAGTATGATTGATGTACATAGAGCAATATATATATATAGTATAATTGATGTACATAGTGCAATATATAGTATGATTGATGTACATAGAGCAATATATATATATAGTATAATTGATGTACATAGTGCAATATATAGTATGATTGATGTACATAGTGCAATATATAGTATAATTGATGTACATAGTGCAATATATAGTATGATTGATGTACATAGAGCAATATATATATATAGTATAATTGATGTACATAGTGCAATATATAGTATGATTGATGTACATAGAGCAATATATATATATAGTATAATTGATGTACATAGAGCAATATATATATATAGTATAATTGATGTACATAGTGCAATATATAGTATGATTGATGTACATAGAGCAATATATATATATAGTATAATTGATGTACATAGAGCAATATATATATATAGTATAATTGATGTACATAGTGCAATATATAGTATGATTGATGTACATAGAGCAATATATATATATAGTATAATTGATGTACATAGTGCAATATATAGTATGATTGATGTACATAGAGCAATATAAATATATAGTATAATTGATGTACATAGTGCAATATATAGTATGATTGATGTACATAGAGCAATATATATATATATAGTATAATTGATGTACATAGTGCAATATATAGTATGATTGATGTACATAGAGCAATATATATATATAGTATAATTGATGTACATAGTGCAATATATAGTATGATTGATGTACATAGAGCAATATATATATATAGTATAATTGATGTACATAGTGCAATATATAGTATGATTGATGTACATAGTGCAATATATAGTATGATTGATGTACATAGAGCAATATATATATATATAGTATAATTGATGTACATAGTGCAATATATAGTATGATTGATGTACATAGTGCAATATATAGTATGATTGATGTACATAGAGCAATATATATATATAGTATAATTGATGTACATAGTGCAATATATAGTATGATTGATGTACATAGAGCAATATATATATATAGTATAATTGATGTACATAGTGCAATATATATATATATAGTATAATTGATGTACATAGTGCAATATATAGTATGATTGATGTACATAGAGCAATATATAGTATGATTGATGTACATAGTGCAATATATAGTATGATTGATGTACATAGTGCAATATATAGTATGATTGATGTACATAGAGCAATATATAGTATGATTGATGTACATAGAGCAATATATAGTATGATTGATGTACATAGTGCAATATATAGTATGATTGATGTACATAGTGCAATATATAGTATGATTGATGTACATAGAGCAATATATATATATAGTATAATTGATGTACATAGTGCAATATATAGTATGATTGATGTACATAGAGCAATATATATATATAGTATAATTGATGTACATAGAGCAATATATATATATAGTATAATTGATGTACATAGTGCAATATATAGTATGATTGATGTACATAGTGCAATATATAGTATGATTGATGTACATAGAGCAATATATATATATAGTATAATTGATGTACATAGTGCAATATATAGTATGATTGATGTACATAGAGCAATATATATATAGTATAATTGATGTACATAGAGCAATATATATATATAGTATGATTGATGTACATAGAGCAATATATAGTATGATTGATGTACATAGTGCAATATATAGTATGATTGATGTACATAGTGCAATATATAGTATGATTGATGTACATAGTGCAATATATAGTATGATTGATGTATATAGTATGATTGATGTACATAGTGCAATATATAGTATGATTGATGTACATAGTGCAATATATAGTATAATTGATGTACATAGTGCAATATATAGTATGATTGATGTACATAGTGCAATATATAGTATGATTGATGTACATAGAGCAATATATATATATAGTATGACTGATGTACATAGTGCAATATATAGTATGATTGATGTACATAGTGCAATATATAGTATGATTGATGTACATAGTGCAATATATAGTATAATTGATGTACATAGAGCAATATATATATAGTATAATTGATGTACATAGTGCAATATATATATAGTATGATTGATGTACATAGTGCAATATATAGTATGATTGATGTACATAGTGCAATATATAGTATAATTGATGTACATAGAGCAATATATAGTATAATTGATGTACATAGTGCAATATATAGTATGATTGATGTACATAGTGCAATATATAGTATAATTGATGTACACAGTGCAATATATAGTATAATTGATGTACATAGTGCAATATATAGTATGATTGATGTACATAGTGCAATATATAGTATGATTGATGTACATAGTGCAATATATAGTATAATTGATGTACATAGTGCAATATATAGTATGATTGATGTACATAGTGCAATATATAGTATGATTGATGTACATAGTGCAATATATAGTATGATTGATGTACATAGTGCAATATATAGTATAATTGATGTACATAGTGCAATATATATATAGTATAATTGATGTACATAGTGCAATATATAGTATGATTGATGTACATAGAGCAATATATAGTATGATTGATGTACATAGTGCAATATATAGTATAATTGATGTACATAGTGCAATATATAGTATGATTGATGTACATAGAGCAATATATATATATAGTATAATTGATGTACATAGTGCAATATATAGTATGATTGATGTACATAGAGCAATATATATATATAGTATAATTGATGTACATAGTGCAATATATAGTATGATTGATGTACATAGTGCAATATATAGTATGATTGATGTACATAGAGCAATATATATATATAGTATGATTGATGTACATAGTGCAATATATAGTATGATTGATGTACATAGAGCAATATATATATATAGTATAATTGATGTACATAGTGCAATATATAGTATGATTGATGTACATAGAGCAATATATATATAGTATAATTGATGTACATAGAGCAATATATATATATATAGTATGATTGATGTACATAGAGCAATATATAGTATGATTGATGTACATAGTGCAATATATAGTATGATTGATGTACATAGTGCAATATATAGTATGATTGATGTACATAGTGCAATATATAGTATGATTGATGTATATAGTATGATTGATGTACATAGTGCAATATATAGTATGATTGATGTACATAGTGCAATATATAGTATAATTGATGTACATAGTGCAATATATAGTATGATTGATGTACATAGTGCAATATATAGTATGATTGATGTACATAGAGCAATATATATATATAGTATGACTGATGTACATAGTGCAATATATAGTATGATTGATGTACATAGTGCAATATATAGTATGATTGATGTACATAGTGCAATATATAGTATAATTGATGTACATAGAGCAATATATATATAGTATAATTGATGTACATAGTGCAATATATATATAGTATGATTGATGTACATAGTGCAATATATAGTATGATTGATGTACATAGTGCAATATATAGTATAATTGATGTACATAGAGCAATATATAGTATAATTGATGTACATAGTGCAATATATAGTATGATTGATGTACATAGTGCAATATATAGTATAATTGATGTACACAGTGCAATATATAGTATAATTGATGTACATAGTGCAATATATAGTATGATTGATGTACATAGTGCAATATATAGTATGATTGATGTACATAGTGCAATATATAGTATAATTGATGTACATAGTGCAATATATAGTATGATTGATGTACATAGTGCAATATATAGTATGATTGATGTACATAGTGCAATATATAGTATGATTGATGTACATAGTGCAATATATAGTATAATTGATGTACATAGTGCAATATATATATAGTATAATTGATGTACATAGTGCAATATATAGTATGATTGATGTACATAGAGCAATATATAGTATGATTGATGTACATAGTGCAATATATAGTATAATTGATGTACATAGTGCAATATATAGTATGATTGATGTACATAGAGCAATATATATATATAGTATAATTGATGTACATAGTGCAATATATAGTATGATTGATGTACATAGTGCAATATATAGTATGATTGATGTACATAGAGCAATATATATATATAGTATAATTGATGTACATAGTGCAATATATAGTATGATTGATGTACATAGTGCAATATATAGTATGATTGATGTACATAGTGCAATATATAGTATGATTGATGTACATAGAGCAATATATATATATATAGTATAATTGATGTACATAGTGCAATATATAGTATGATTGATGTACATAGTGCAATATATAGTATGATTGATGTACATAGAGCAATATATATATATAGTATAATTGATGTACATAGTGCAATATATAGTATGATTGATGTACATAGAGCAATATATATATATAGTATAATTGATGTACATAGTGCAATATATATATATATAGTATAATTGATGTACATAGTGCAATATATAGTATGATTGATGTACATAGAGCAATATATAGTATGATTGATGTACATAGTGCAATATATAGTATGATTGATGTACATAGTGCAATATATAGTATGATTGATGTACATAGAGCAATATATAGTATGATTGATGTACATAGAGCAATATATAGTATGATTGATGTACATAGTGCAATATATAGTATGATTGATGTACATAGTGCAATATATAGTATGATTGATGTACATAGAGCAATATATATATATAGTATAATTGATGTACATAGTGCAATATATAGTATGATTGATGTACATAGAGCAATATATATATATAGTATAATTGATGTACATAGAGCAATATATATATATAGTATAATTGATGTACATAGTGCAATATATAGTATGATTGATGTACATAGTGCAATATATAGTATGATTGATGTACATAGAGCAATATATATATATAGTATAATTGATGTACATAGTGCAATATATAGTATGATTGATGTACATAGAGCAATATATATATATAGTATAATTGATGTACATAGAGCAATATATATATATAGTATGATTGATGTACATAGAGCAATATATAGTATGATTGATGTACATAGTGCAATATATAGTATGATTGATGTACATAGTGCAATATATAGTATGATTGATGTACATAGTGCAATATATAGTATGATTGATGTATATAGTATGATTGATGTACATAGTGCAATATATAGTATGATTGATGTACATAGTGCAATATATAGTATAATTGATGTACATAGTGCAATATATAGTATGATTGATGTACATAGTGCAATATATAGTATGATTGATGTACATAGAGCAATATATATATATAGTATGACTGATGTACATAGTGCAATATATAGTATGATTGATGTACATAGTGCAATATATAGTATGATTGATGTACATAGTGCAATATATAGTATAATTGATGTACATAGAGCAATATATATATAGTATAATTGATGTACATAGTGCAATATATATATAGT
The DNA here is from genome assembly GCA_036172795.1 of Pelodytes ibericus. Lineage (NCBI taxonomy): Eukaryota > Metazoa > Chordata > Amphibia > Anura > Pelodytidae > Pelodytes > Pelodytes ibericus. Next base: position 195,741,293 of record CM069862.1, read on the forward strand.
ATGATTGATGTACATAGTGCAATATATAGTATGATTGATGTACATAGTGCAATATATAGTATAATTGATGTACATAGAGCAATATATAGTATAATTGATGTACATAGTGCAATATATAGTATGATTGATGTACATAGTGCAATATATAGTATAATTGATGTACACAGTGCAATATATAGTATAATTGATGTACATAGTGCAATATATAGTATGATTGATGTACATAGTGCAATATATAGTATGATTGATGTACATAGTGCAATATATAGTATAATTGATGTACATAGTGCAATATATAGTATGATTGATGTACATAGTGCAATATATAGTATGATTGATGTACATAGTGCAATATATAGTATGATTGATGTACATAGTGCAATATATAGTATAATTGATGTACATAGTGCAATATATATATAGTATAATTGATGTACATAGTGCAATATATAGTATGATTGATGTACATAGAGCAATATATAGTATGATTGATGTACATAGTGCAATATATAGTATAATTGATGTACATAGTGCAATATATAGTATGATTGATGTACATAGAGCAATATATATATATAGTATAATTGATGTACATAGTGCAATATATAGTATGATTGATGTACATAGTGCAATATATAGTATGATTGATGTACATAGAGCAATATATATATATAGTATAATTGATGTACATAGTGCAATATATAGTATGATTGATGTACATAGTGCAATATATAGTATGATTGATGTACATAGAGCAATATATATATATAGTATAATTGATGTACATAGTGCAATATATAGTATGATTGATGTACATAGAGCAATATATATATATAGTATAATTGATGTACATAGAGCAATATATAGTATGATTGATGTACATAGTGCAATATATAGTATGATTGATGTACATAGTGCAATATATAGTATAATTGATGTACATAGTGCAATATATAGTATGATTGATGTACATAGTGCAATATATAGTATGATTGCTGTACATAGTGCAATATATAGTATGATTGATGTACATAGTGCAATATATAGTATAATTGATGTACATAGTGCAATATATATATAGTATAATTGATGTACATAGTGCAATATATAGTATGATTGATGTACATAGAGCAATATATAGTATGATTGATGTACATAGTGCAATATATAGTATAATTGATGTACATAGTGCAATATATAGTATGATTGATGTACATAGTGCAATATATAGTATGATTGATGTACATAGTGCAATATATAGTATGATTGATGTACATAGTGCAATATATAGTATAATTGATGTACATAGTGCAATATATATATAGTATAATTGATGTACATAGTGCAATATATAGTATGATTGATGTACATAGAGCAATATATAGTATGATTGATGTACATAGTGCAATATATAGTATGATTGATGTACATAGTGCAATATATAGTATGATTGATGTACATAGTGCAATATATAGTATAATTGATGTACATAGTGCAATATATATATAGTATAATTGATGTACATAGTGCAATATATAGTATGATTGATGTACATAGAGCAATATATAGTATGATTGATGTACATAGTGCAATATATAGTATAATTGATGTACATAGTGCAATATATATATAGTATAATTGATGTACATAGTGCAATATATAGTATGATTGATGTACATAGAGCAATATATAGTATGATTGATGTACATAGTGCAATATATAGTATAATTGATGTACATAGTGCAATATATAGTATGATTGATGTACATAGTGCAATATATAGTATAATTGATGTACATAGAGCAATATATATATAGTATAATTGATGTACATAGTGCAATATATATATAGTATAATTGATGTACATAGTGCAATATATAGTATGATTGATGTACATAGTGCAATATATAGTATGATTGATGTACATAGTGCAATATATAGTATGATTGATGTACATAGTGCAATATATAGTATAATTGATGTACATAGTGCAATATATAGTATAATTGATGTACATAGAGCAATATATAGTATGATTGATGTACATAGTACAATATATAGTATGATTGATGTACATAGTGCAATATATAGTATAATTGATGTACATAGTGCAATATATAGTATGATTGATGTACATAGTGCAATATATAGTATAATTGATGTACATAGTGCAATATATAGTATGATTGATGTACATAGTGCAATATATAGTATAATTGATGTACATAGTGCAATATATAGTATGATTGATGTACATAGTGCAATATATAGTATAATTGATGTACATAGAGCAATATATATATAGTATAATTGATGTACATAGTGCAATATATATATAGTATAATTGATGTACATAGTGCAATATATAGTATGATTGATGTACATAGTGCAATATATAGTATGATTGATGTACATAGTGCAATATATAGTATGATTGATGTACATAGTGCAATATATAGTATAATTGATGTACATAGTGCAATATATAGTATAATTGATATACATAGTGCAATATATAGTAAATACCCCGCTTCTCTTTCAGGGTCTTGACATACTCCTCGAGAAAAGAGCCTGCCATGTTAAATATCTCCTATACCACCGAGCTCGAAAATCTTTCTCTTCCCTTTTGAATGGGCGCGCTGCGTTGTATTGTGCGACGCCCACAGCCGTATCGGACGCAGTGTGACGCGTGCAAAGCGCCCGATGTGTTCCACGGCCTACCCGTTCCGCCATCTTGCTGCAGGCACGGTATAAAAATAAAGCAAATGTAATATGCAGTGTGTGCCTTAACTGGAAGCTAGCTGGCTCTGTAGCACGTGAAGTTACGTGGCTCCCAGCGAGTACTTAAGTCATTGTTTACAATCATCTCTAATAAACAATGACATATTAAGTGACTTGAAGGCTGACATTATAATTTATGTCAATATTATTTTTTTCTTCTTTTATTTCTTTTTTTCTCTGTCGCATATCAGTTATGCTCAATTAGCAATGATTCCATTACATGCCACAAAATCTGGTGGTATATTATTCCTTATCAAACGATGTGCTATTTATATGAAAGTTAATAATGTCAATTTCTGTGTTTTACAGTGTCCTTGTTATCCTGGTTTCTGCCTATAACATCTCTTGAGTCTGTTAAAGTTACCCCCCACCCCCCCCCATAACCCCCTCTCAGCCAGCAGAGAAATTAAAAGAAATTGGCTTTAATTAAAGAAATGGCGATATTCAGTATATATCGCACACTATGCACACTGCACACTGTGACGCAATGCAGGTTATAACTAAGGTGTCCACCATTTGACTAAAAGTTGATGGCCACGTTTGGCCGTGCCACATTTTTATTACACAGGTAGAGCTTTATTACAAGTAGATCTCTGCAGGATTCTTCAATGTCTGGGAGATGGGAGCATGCATACTGCTCATTCCCCAGCTTTATGTACATTAGCGCTGTCAGTTTGAGTCTCTGTGCTATCGCATATGTGCGTTAACGCTGTCATTCTACCCTGCAAGCTCTGCCCCCATCCCACGGCCTGATTCCCGGGGGGCAGTAGTTGGGAGGTATGGGCTTAAAAAATTCACACGATTTTACTCTCTGCTGTGTGTTGGAGGTCTGGAGTTTCGCCCCGCTCGTCTGATTGGGGTCTGAATTTAGTTCAGGTCTTCTCTGCCAATTGTAAAAAACAAGGGTCTCTCTTTGCACTAGCAGGTAGAGCCAGTCACCAACCGGACCAGGCTGCCTGCCTCCCATGGGAGCATGGCAGCTGCCGGTCAGAGAATAAACTGGCGTGTACTGTCAGAAGCACAAGTGAAACTAAAAGCATAGTTGTCCTTTAATGGTTCATTTTGCCCTGCCAAAAAGACAGGACTGTCCCGGCAAATTCAGGACTGTTGGCAGCTATCCAATTGGACACCAATAACCTGAATGAAGAATAAAGAGAGCACGAGGATACTGAGATACCTTGCATTCCAGTCCCTTTCGTTACCATATTTTTAAGGTTTTACTAATCTTCTGTACGTACAAGGTGTGTTAGAGATTCTGTGGTCACATGGTGCTTAACACACGGGATTTGGTTCTGAATATAATTCATGAGGCAGGTCCTGCGTCCCCCTGGGCTAAAAAGAAAAACTCGCTAATGTTCATTCCTTGCAGGTCAACAAAACACTATACAAATACAAACTGAAGAGAGAGAGAGGTTAGACGGTATGTCACCCGACAGCAGCATGATGGAGCAGAGCTGAAGTAGTCTGTAGTCCTTACATGTTGGCCTTTCTTTCCCATAGTTAGAGTTATTGGTATATAAGCGTACCTGCAAACCTTGCCCCCCAGCGAATCGGGATACAAGGGTACAGAGCGTGGGGGGCAGACGGCATAGAACGTATTAGCGGCATTAAGGGGGTTAAAGGGGATGTATAACCTATAAAATGTTAATACAGGTAATATAGAAATTAGAAAATGATTGGACATGATCTATATATTGCGTTAGCTTAATTCCAAGCAAATGCCTAAATTAGGAGAAAAATGTGTTTTAAATGTGTCTGTGGAGTCTCCTGCTTATGACATCACATATGGGCTGATATGCAAATTACACATGTTCCATTAAAAAACTGTTAATTTGCATATTAAGCCACACTGATGATGAGATACCACAGACACATTTAAAACACACTTTTCTCCTAATTTTCTTGCAGTTTTACAAACACAATGTATAGATCATTTCCAATCAATGTTTTTTTCTCTAGATGCCCAGTAAAAACTATTTTTAGGTGATCCAGTCCCTTTAACTCTTTAAGTAGAAATGTCTTCTGTCGAGCTCCGGGCTGTTACATCTGCCCATCCTGTGTTATATTTAGATTTGGTACACAGCCGCAGCCCTATCACTCCCTCCCTGAAGGTCATCAATTACAACATTGCATCACATTGCATGATGATTTTTGCATGGTAGTGGTATAATCTCCCACGTGTCACAATAAACGGTGAACTCTAAACAATGACATCATCCTCTGCTCTGGAGCTGCCACATCTAGTGTATGGGTTATAGCGGGGGCCTAGCTGCAGGAAATGTCTAACAACAGAAAATGGGGAATAAATCAGAACAAAATACAATTATGCATGGGAATATTGGGCTATCTATGGTATTCTACTTGTACTTTTAATGGAGAGGATTTGTGTATTAAGTAATTACATTTCTCTCTTTAAGAGAGAAACCAGAAGGTCCCTTTAAGGACCCACTAGACATTTTCTCTAGTTTTCACTTGTGTGTCTAATACAGAACTACAAATCCCATAATACCCCAACAGCCTTTAATGAGTACAGACAATCATGGTAGTTGTAGTTCAGGAAATTAGCTTAAAGAATAAATGATTGGAAAAGCAAAGTTTAGCAAAACTGCAAGAAAAATGACTAAAAATCAAAGGTAAATGTGTCTGTGGAGTCTCCTGCTTATGACATTGTCTGTATCCTAATATTAAGATGACACATTTCCCATTGAAAACCACTTCATTTGCATATTGAGCCCCAGATGATGTCATAAGCAGGTGACGCCACAGACACATTACAAACAAATTTTTTTCCCTCCTCATTGAGGTATTTACTTGCAATTTTGCCAACACAATGTATAGATCATTTTCAGTCATTTTGTATTGTCTCCATTTGGAATATGTGACCAAAAGAAAACCAATTAACTAATCAATGTGGTTCTGATGATTAGTTAATTAATTTCCTTCTGGTCACATCTGCACATGGCAAATTAGCATGTAAAAGTTATATGGGGGCCAGTAAAAAATGACTGAGACCAACCCACCGAGTGATTGCTCCACTTGCTGATTACCTGATTAACCCTCCACATGCAGGGATTTTAGTTGGTGGATGTGTTTTGGGTTTTTTTGCCTTTTGGTTTTAAAGTTCTCATCTTATTGGTACTAATCCCATCATGAATACAGGTAGGTTACAACATATCACTGATTCACCTGTGGTCAAGCAGGGCTCAGACACATTTACATATCATCTGATGCTAATGCATGTTATGAAGAATGTTTCAAATGAGGATCTTTTATTGGCACTTTACATCTAAATAGTTCAGTTTTTTTTTAACATAATTAGGTATGGTGAATATAGGACTTGAGATGAAGGGATGTAGGAGAAGTTAGGGTTAGGGTTTTGGGTTGAGAGGAACTTATGGCTGGGATTTAGGAGAAGGTGAAATTAGGTTTAGGGTTTGGGGTGAGGGAGGTTAAGGTTTAAAGTAGGGTGAGGTTTATTTATTTATGGGTCATTTGACTGACTAAAACCTTAGCATATACGTTGATCATAAGTGTCCTGAATAAAATGGCGATGGGGTCACCCTAGGCCTCCAGCTGATCTACAAACCCCCACTAGGATGCCAGAGAATAGTGCTTCCTGTAGCCCACAAACGGCTAGAGGGCCACTGTTGGACATTATGGCTTTAGCTTAACATTGGGGTAAAGGGGCTTAGGCAGTTACCTTGGGACACTGAGGTGGTCTACACACGAGCGTTTGAGATCTGCAAATAAAAATCTGCCAAAATGTAATTTTCCAACAATGCTATCCCTGCAAATACAGGAGAGAATCACATATTGTGATCAAGCTAGAGTGAGCATGTAACTGCTTAAGATGCTTATAAAAAAAAAATGTCTGCTTCAGGGCTGCATCACCAGAAATGAAGACTGTAAGTGGCCTCATTACAGCCCTGGCATATGCATTTTTATAAGTCACTGGCAGGGCTGCAAAAATATTGATCTGTTGTTCAAGAGCCAAGTTATGTAGACTGGATATTTTTGTATATATATGTTCCATCTGAGCTTTCTTTCTGGCTTAGATTTTTAATTATTCTTGTTTTGTTATTTATTTATTTTGGGCTAAGTGTTTCCCTTTCTATATTGGACATTCAGCCAGAGACTTGCTCTTCCTTTTGACACCATCTCTTTCACAATGCAGGACATAGATCAGCTGCAGTTCTAAAAGTGGTGTAGTTGCTGTGGATCCCAGTGTCCTGTCCATACTTCATTGCTCCCCATTTAGAACTTGGCCCCAGATTGGTTCTTTGCACATAAACCACATTTTTTGCTAATTCTAAAGCTTCTGCTGCTGATTTGTGTATATTTGTCACCAATCCGCTGATTTTTGTTATCACCCCCTAACTGGAATGTATATAAAGTGACCAGAGATGTTGCTTTGGATGCTCTTAACTTTAAATATTTTTCTATCACTCCCTAGGGCATCAATGTACTTATATGCATGAATTTGTAGTGCTACGGCTGATATATTGAGTAGACCCTATTGTGTTTACACTGTGTATCTCAACCAGGAGGCTGGAGCCCAATTTCTGGGGTCATGGAACACGTGACTCTGCCCCCTTTGCATCCTGGTAGCCTGCCAACGGACATTGAAAAGTATGATGCATGCATACTGCCAGTCTGCACTTTGCATGCCCTTTTAGCAGCATGTGTCCAAGGTTAGAAACTAAGACATCTGTGCCTGCCATCTCAGTCAGGGGTCTCTTATCCAACATTTATTAAGGAAAAGCCTAATGAACAGATTTGTGACATCACTTTGTGGCTCCCTATAGGGTTTCCACCTGGCCAGTATTTTTTTGGCAGGCCGGTAAAATATTTGCATCAGGCCAATGTTAAATCTATGGAGACCGTACCAGGGCCGGTATTTTTCTGCAGAAAAGATGGCAACCCTAGCTCCATATGCATTTTAACTCCCTCCACTGCTAATTTGCATATCAAGCAGGTGATGTCATAAACGCGAGACACAACAGATGCATATAAAACAAATATTTATTTTAAAGGACTATTAAACTATTTTTAACCCTTGTTTCCTAGGATTAAGTATATTTACCCTGGCCTGGCCTTTCTCTAGGCCATAGTACGTCTGGTATTTTAATAGTTAAATTTTTTTTTCAAATACAGGGAACTTATGGATTCTATAGACTATTCTTATCATTCTTGCCATAGAATGTAAGACCTATTGATAAAGAGACGGATCCTTTCATTCTGAATAATAGACAAACTAGTCCGCTCAGTTTTCTGGTCTTTCATGTGGTTTCCTCTGGGACATGAAGGGACTGCTCCATTTACAGGTAATTGGATTCGGCCGAGAGAAATACTCTCACATCCCACAAGCCCTTCTTCTCCTTGTATCCTGACTTCACTTACAGATGTACAAAGATGTATTGTGTGAGCGTGAGAAACGGGAAGGGTTTCATAATAAAGTGGGGGCCCTGGCGCTAGAAGAAGCTCAGAGCTTGTTCAATTAAAACTCCAAGGTGATGGGCAATGTGATAGAGCAGCAGGAAATGCTAGCAGAATGCTTGGTTGCATAGGGAGAGGTATTAGCAGAAGGCTTGGTTGCATAGGGAGAGGTATCAGCAGAAGGCTTGGTTGCATAGGGAGAGGTATCAGCAGAAGGCTTGGTTGCATAGGGAGAGGTATCAGCAGAAGGCTTGGTTGCATAGGGAGAGGTATCAGCAGAAGGCTTGGTTGCATAGGGAGAGGTATCAGCAGAAGGCTTGGTTGCATAGGGAGAGGTATCAGCAGAAGGCTTGGTTGCATAGGGAGAGGTATCAGCAGAATGCTTGGTTGCATAGGGAGAGGTATCAGCAGAATGCTTGGTTGCATAGGGAGAGGTATCAGCAGAATGCTTGGTTGCATATGGAGAGGTATCAGCAGAATGCTTGGTTGCATATGGAGAGGTATCGGCAGAATGCTTGGTTGCATAGGGGGAGGTATCGGCAGAATGCTTGGTTGCATAGGGAGAGGTATCGGCAGAATGCTTGGTTGCATAGGGGGAGGTATCGGCAGAATGCTTGGTTGCATAGGGGGAGGTATCGGCAGAATGCTTGGTTGCATAGGGGGAGGTATCAGCAGAATGCTTGGTTGCATAGGGGGAGGTGTTGGCAGTAGAAAGAGGGAAGTGCTCATGCCATTGTACAGAGCACTGGTGAGACCTCACTTGGAGTATTGTACGCAGTACTGGAGACTGTATCTCCAGAAGGATATTGATACTTTGGAGAGAGTTCAGAGAAGGGCTACTAAACTGGTTCATGGGTTGAAGGATAAAACTTACCAGGAAAGGTTAAAGCATCTTAACATGCATAGCTTGGAGGAAAGACGTAACAGGGGGGATATGATAGAAACATTTAAATACATAAAGGGAATCAACACAGTAACGGAAGAGAGTATATTTAAAAGAAAAACTACTACAACGGCAGGACATAGTCTAAAATTAGAGGGGCAACTATTTAAAAGTAATTTCAGGAAGTCTGTAAAGGTAGTGGATGTATGGAATAGCCTTCCAGCAGAAGTGGTAGAAGTAACCACAGTCAAGGAGTTTAAGCATGCGTGGGATAGACACAAGGCTATCCTAGATATAAGATAGGGAACTGGGGAATAATAAAAGTATTTAGAACATTGCGCAGACTAGATGGACCGAATGGTTCTTATCTGCTGACACATTCTATGTTTCTATGAGTTGCTGTTAAACCGCTGCTGAAAAATAAATAAAGGAAGAGCATTAGAAAAGTGACACATGCAGAAAGTGTTTTTAATAATGGCACGACCCCACAGGGTGGCAGAAACATAGGGCTGTGTTCATGAAAGAGAGGACTGCAGGGAATACAGAGAAGGCATTTCAAACTTTAAGTATTCAGCTGAATGGGAGAAAACATTTTTTTTCCAACTCGGCTACTTTCGCCTTAAGTTTGAAATTCCCTTCTCAATTCCCCGTAATCCTCTCGTTCATAAATAAAGCAATTTTCAGGCGTCGGGATGTACACAAACGATGCGTTGGCGGTGCACTGTTACAAAATCCTCCTCCCAGCCTCCGGGAAGGTTCTTGTTTCGGAAAGTTAACAAGATAAAAAAAAATACTTTTTAGAACAGTCTTTACATGTTTCTTGGGTGGGGAGGAGGGTATGACGATCAGGTCACCTTTTTACAAAACTACTCCAGGCATGTCAGTAATTTCACAAGTCCCAGAGCTGACGCATTGCTCCAAAAATGCTAATTCATTGATAAATATGGCTGCCTGCACGATAAGTATTCCTTATTACAAATCTGCACCATAGAAATGCTAACATAGGGGGTATAATGTGCAAATCTATAGCAAAATGATTGTGTTTGTTTGTTTGTTTGTTTTTGTCTGTGTGTATATTTTTCGTCTCGTTTAAGAGCAGTTACCAACCAATGGAATATTCATATGTATACCCAGAGTGCACTTAAACTTACAGGGAAAAATAAGTGCATTTCCCATATAATAAACCTATACGATGATCAGGAAGATAAGCTAGGTGGACCTGACCTTTAAACACATTTAGAAGAGACCTTTAAAGTTCAATAAGGCCCATATTCTGAACTTTTTTTTGTGTATTTTTTTTTTTATTTTTTTGTTTGTTTGACGTAATGTTATTTCAGGCAATGAAGATTTCAAGGCTCTACCCGATAAAGAGAGAATGGCAGGGAATGAAGACGGGAATTTCAAACTTAAGACTGAAGTAGCAGAGCTGGAAAATTTCTCCCATTCAGCTGCGTTACAGAATTTTTCCAAGTAGGCTACATTGGTCTAAAAGTTTAAAATTCCCGTCTCAGTTCTCTGACATTCTCTCTTTATTGAGTAGACTCTTTTGCGCAGACCAGAATCCTTACTGACACTCCATAGGATTATTACAAGCTGTGCATGAGAAAAAAAATCTCTCTAAAATGTATACAGATTTTTGTTTTTTAAGGGGGGGGGGGGGTGTGTATGTGGCGAATTTTTTTTTTATTGATCAGTGTCTGGCTATCCATATTAAAATTATATATATATATATATATATATATTTTTTTTTTTGTTTCTGTTATCTCAAATTGTTAGAATCTGTACAGGACTACTCCAATAAACTGAACATAAAATGTAAAATATAAACAGGACAGGAATGTCTTGTAGGATGTGAACCAGTCCCTGGCTGTATGGGACCTTATAGAAAGCCCAGGAGATACTGTCTGATAGTCTTATTATCATGTTCAGCTGTCTGTACAGGTTCATTATTAACTGCTTGTCATAACACTCACATGTCACTATCATTCCGCTACATGGCTGGTTACTGTGTTACATTGGATGCTTAGTTACCATGTGTATCAGGATTACAGAACCCAGAATAATCTGGGGGGTTGGCTCTAGGTGGGGCAGTAGAAAATAGTATTTGCATTTAAAAAAATATATATATATATTGTTAAAAAACGAATGGATTTTATCAGGCTTCCATGGGCAGGATTAAGACATTGAGAAAAGCTTAATGAATAGGGGGAGGGGTGGGGGCATCACTTATTTATTGGGGGGGGGGGGGGGCAAAGAAACAACATTGTTAAAGACAAATTTTAGGAAAATCAATAATTCATTAGTGAGTTGGATTGTGAGAGGCAGGTATGTAATTGTAGGTTTCAGATGATATTTAGGGGAAAAAGAGCAATTTTGGGGCAAAGTGGAGCTGTCTCTATGGAAACCAGTGACATGTTCCTGCTGATTTGCCTCTAAACTGACCCAGTATACATAAAACCCAGCATATGTTGCATATATGCTGCTTTTTTTTTTTTTTTTTTTTAACTTTTTAATTCCATGTGTATTTTACAAAACGCTGTAATGTTTACAGGCAGTCACAGGGTGTGTGTGTTTGCTATCTGTATACACCTGCTGCTAATCTGCCCTCTCACACCCTCTGACAATGGGTCTGAAAGTATCTGCGCCCCCTGGATGCCAATCAGCCCCTATGACAGCCACATGATGTAGCGTGGTGTAGTAGTATTTGTGTATGTATCAATACTGTATCTGTTTGCCATGCTGACAGCATGCAGTGTATATAGAAGGTGAGGTACAAGGCAGTCGGCCAAATAACACTGATTTATCTGGTGTGAGGTGAGCTTTGCACTGGGTTGGGCAGTTACTATGCAGCCTTTCTACTCACTTCCTCTTGAAACACCTGTCCTGATCAGCCTCTTACTCTGCAGAGCTCCCTGCTCCATGCCTAGGATTTCATCTCAATCTGCCTCCCAGCCACCAGGAAATCCACATTTTTCACCCAAGAGGGGGTATGCTGATCATCTGCCCCATGTTTCACACACACCTGTAAAATAGCTTTACCTCCCCCACCCTCTTAATTCTTACCCCTACTTGTCCTCTTAACATTTTGCAGTTTTTTGTTCCACTCACCTCAGCCCCATCTCTATCCTCACACTTGGACACCTTCACCATTTCTCTTTCTTTACCATTAGCCCCATTACTATCTCCCATACAACTATCCCACCACCTACCTGTTAGCTCTCCTAGCCTATTTTATTCTCCATCCCATCTGTTTCCTAGTTTATCACCGAAATTATTGGCCCCTAATTCCATCTCGCTTTCTCATAGCTCATCATTACCCCATATTAGACCACCACCACGTCTCCTAGCTTATCATTGCCATACCCTATCCTTAGACCCTCATTTCATTCCCTTATTCTCATAGTCCCCATATCCTTTTGCCCCCATATAATTACCCCCCACTCCATCTCCTTAGTCTTATAGTTTAGGATTGCCCCAATATAATTACATCCCACTCCATCTCCCTTAGTCTTATAGCTTAGGATTGCCCCCATATAATTACATCCCACTCCATCTCCCTTAGTCTTATAGCTTAGGATTGCCCCCATTTAATTACCCCCACTCCATCTCCCTTAGTCTTATAGCTTAGGATTGCCCCCATATAATTACATCCCACTCCATCTCCCTTAGTCTTATAGCTTAGGATTGCCCCCATATAATTACATCCCACTCCATCTCCCTTAGTCTTATAGCTTAGGATTGCCCCCATTTAATTACCCCCACTCCATCTCCCTTAGTCTTATAGCTTAGGATTGCCCCCATATAATTACATCCCACTCCATCTCCCTTAGTCTTATAGCTTAGGATTGCCCCCATTTAATTACCCCCACTCCATCTCCCTTAGTCTTATAGCTTAGGATTGCCCCCATATAATTACATCCCACTCCATCTCCCTTAGTCTTATAGCTTAGGATTGCCCCCATTTAATTACCCCCACTCCATCTCCCTTAGTCTTATAGTTTAGGATTGCCGCCATATAATTACCCCCCTTAGTCTTATAGCTTGCCATTTCCTTAATCCTCTACTCTCTCTTTGCCCCCTTCCCCCCCTTGAGTTACCCCAGCAGCCCATTTTTATACACCTCTTGCCCACATTCCACCTCTCCACCCCCCTCCCCTGTCTGTCTCTCAGTGGCTGCTGATGACAGGGCCCCGGTAGGAGGAGGAGGCGGTGCCGCGGACTCTCCCTGCCCGGCCGTGTGATGGAGAGCATCCCGGTGCATGGGGGCCGAGCAGCCCGGTGATGGAGCTGTGCGGATGGCGAGCAGTAGTAGCAGCAGCAGCGGGGGGTTTCCAGGGGGCAGTGGGGAGCTGTCCCTGGAACAGGTGCTGAAATCTTACGAGCAGCCCATCAATGAGGAGCAGGCGTGGGCTGTGTGCTACCAGTGCTCCCGGGGGCTGGCAGGGGACACCCCAATATCGGCATGCAGGATCAGGGACCCCTCCTCGCTCCTCTTACACCGAGATGGGACGGTCACCGTGTGCCCGGAGACCCAGGACACCGCCGGTGAGTCACAGTGCAGAAATGATCTCAAGAGCTTGCAATCTGACAGGGCTGGTATGCCCAGAGAGAAGGGGAGTGAATAAGGGACCGAATCATGCATCTAAGTGGACCAAGGTTGGGGGTTATGCAGTTTATCTGTGTTTGGGTGGTCCCCCCCCCAATCTCATGACTTAGCTCTCATGTCTGACCTTTAGCCCTCCAACTGTTTTGGACTACAGTTATCATTCTATAATGGCTGGCTGAGCATCCTGTGCAGCCTGAGAGGCAAAGGATAACTACTTGGTCAGCAATATTCACTGGCCAGTGTTTCAGGGTGGTTTGGAGGGGGATAAAATCAGTGTTTTTGATTTAGGGAGGGTCCAGGGGGTAGTGGGATCCTTCCTGTGCTAGTGGGATCAGGTTACCAGACTCCTGGGATACTGTATATTCCTATCCAGGCAAAAGCTTTATTTAGGTGTATTCTGTGTCTTTCACATGTACCTGTGATTCCACACCCCTGTACCTCTCAGGATATGTTCTAGTGAGGTCTGATCAGTGTTTACAATCTGCAGCACGCACCATCCTACATCCCCCCCCCCCCCCCCCCCCCCAGTCTGCTGCATGGTGCACAGCAGCATTGGATGTGCGGGTTTAATGAGTATATTCTTCCGCTTATTACTAGTGATACAAAAAACAACCCTTTAAGTGGCTCGATTGCAACCACTGACCACAATGAAATCTTCTTTTTTTGTTACCTTTTTATAGACTATACCGATCCCCCCCCCCCCCCCCCCCATCCCTTGTTTTTTTCTATTTTCCACATCGTGTTACTTTTTTAGTAGACCCCAGGTTTCATTCCAATAATTCTTGCCCAGTGATGAATACAATCGCCCCATCCACATTACATAGGTCCCTGTACATAAATTGGGTTTACAAGCAGTGTTTTTGAATGAAAAATAATTTGTATATTAAGTGTCCTTCATTGTCAAATGGGTTCCCTGATTTTTAGATTAATACGCACTAGTGCCACACGAATATATATTTAATATACCACTTGGTGTATCCCACTGTTCCAGAGATTGGCATGGGCGATTTCATTACAATCTCATTTGATCAGACCTGTGGGGGGCAGCACTGTGCAGGATATTAAGATAATGAGAAATACCTGGAATGTGGATCTTTCAGATCCCAGCTGGACTGTCCTTCCAGATAATGGAAGTATCGGCAGGATGGTAATGTTCCCCTGACTCTGTGCTTAATGTGAGGTCTCCTGAACAAGTATAGATCTGAATGCTGCTATATTCAGTGCGGGTTTGTATAGATCTAATGCCTGTGCAGTGGAGCCACCACTAGCAAATTAACCAGCGGCTTAGGGCCTTGAGTTGCTTGGAGTGGGGAGCTAGGCCATGCTTGGATAAACACACCTGCACTTCTCTGCAGAGCATATTCAACCCCTTGTGTTAGCTGGGGCGCTCTGCACTGTATGATCTTGGGGCCCCTGTATAATTTAATTTTTTTTATTGGCAAACTGGGGGTAATCTCCAATGACATGCGGACCTTGTTTGCATGTGCCATTCTCACCTGGCATGAGGAGGTGGACAATATTATTATAGAGGTGACAGGATAATTATCAGGGTAGGATAAAGAGGCAAATAGGTGGAGCATTAATACCCCGCTCCCCTCAGTGATGTGCATTATTTACTTGTTTTGTTTGTTTGCTTTTGACCCCATAAAACTTATCCCTCCCCCCCCCCCCCCCCCCTCCTCCGTGCAGGGCTCTCTGCCTTGTGCATCACTGTTTTTGTTTGTCTAATGTATTATGTAGTCCCCCTTCTGTGCTCTGTACCTAGCGCTATATAAATAAATGGTAATGTAATGTAAGTGTGTGTGTGTGTGTGTTTCTGAGGAAATGAGAGAAAAGCATCCTGGTTTATATTCCTAGCCTCTGACCCATTAAACTTCAATTTAGGCTTTGGGGGGGGGGGGGGGGGATACTGGAGAGGAAGACATAATCCGCATGTTCTGCTGTTAATACATAACTGTGCATGCTGGTTGCTGAGACACAAATCTTGCTAGTCAGTCAGCCAAGTGTTGTGCTGGCGTGGACCGTGCAAACAACCGCTCATGCGTGGCTGAGTTCCCACGCAGTGTCTGTCTTAGATCTGGATTAACCACGGCGGAGGTCTTCCTCTTCAGGCAGATACATGAGGTGATGGCTAGCCTTGGCACTACTGGTGTTTTGGAACTGCATAATCAGTGATGGGAGACTTGTGGTTTATGTAGATTTTCAGTGCCGAGGTTAGCCCTCCCTGAAGTTGAGAAGGCCCTGCTCTCAAGACTACTATCTAAAGGACGATTGAGCCTTTCTGAATGCCACAATGTACCAGTGTTGTCATAAAGCCATATGCTTGAAATGAAAGTAATCTATATGTTACATTTGGGTATGGGAAGTATTATATAAATGCATGTAGTCATGCCTGTTAGAATATGAATTAAGGTCAAAGTAGACGAGTTGGAGAAATTCTCTTATAGCTAAATTGGAGAATTTTTTTCCAACTCTGCTACTTTGGCTTTAAGATTACAATGTCCTTCTCAAGTCTCTGGAACTAGTCAACATGAAAGGGGGTCCGCATGTTGTGCACATGCATTTGAGGCATTCCACAAAGCACGGTGTAATCCGAGCAGTAACTAGGCCGAGGTGAGTGAGGCACCAGCCTGGGGTGCACAGACAGTACATCTCTCCCTCATGATAAGCGCTGTATAATACAAACCTCTGTGCACTGCATTGTGGGTGGAGCGCAAAACACTAGTATACTAATGATCTGTGTGATCAGCCTATCTGAGCTTGGCTGAGGGTCAGTGAATGGGGCTGTGGTGCAGTGGGCGGGCTGAGGGTCAGTGAATGGGGCTGAGGGTCAGTGAATGGGGCTGAGGGTCAGTGAATGGGGCTGAGGGTCAGCGAATGGGTCTGTGGTGCAGTGGGGAGGCTGAGGGTCAGCGTATGGGGCTGAGGGTCAGTGGGCACGCTGAGGGTCAGTGAATGGAGCTGTGGTACAGTTGACGGGCTGAGGGTCAGTGAATGGGCCAATCAGTGGGGTTGTGGAACATTGAAGGGTACTGTAGGACACTATATATATTTAAGGATGCAAATTCTCCTTCTCCCCTGGGGCACATAAAGGATGATAATGATTCACATGATGGTGCTGCCCCGAAATGTGCAGATCTTGGCACAAAATCTGATTCATACAGACAACTCCAACCTCTTTAAACCAGTGACTGTAATTACATGATGCCGGGGCTGGTGCTCATGTTCAGACAGGTTGGGAATGTTCGTACAGTGTTCATACTTTTTGTTTCTAGGTGAGACTATAATAATATAAATTTATAGCTGATCTACCTTTAGTCTTAATTACAACCCTTCACACGCTATTCTTTAAACCAAATACTTTGGCTCCTGCCTTGTAGAGACTGTGACTGGCATGTCCTGTAATTACCACTCTTGCACATATTGTGTGCTTTGTTTTTAGACCCCCCACACTCCTTCTTAAAGGGCCTCTGTCACTTTAAAAGGACTAAACTCTAAAAAAAAAAAAAAAACGCCTTCTAATGAGAACAGTCTTTTGAACGGAGCACTTTTGTAAAAATCCAGGATTAGGGGGCTGTTATTTGACAGGCGTGGCGCAGAGAGAACCAGTCATGTACCAGCTGCGTTGCACGGAGCTGGAGCTCTGTGACATGGTGGCCTGAGACTTCCAAAAGCAATTGGAACCACATTTCAATGGTGCCCCCCTAGGAACACTTTTCAAAAGCCAACTTCTGTCTGACTAAAAGTCTCTAAGGAAGGTTTAGTCCCCTTTTGAAATATTTGTACTGTGACTCTACAGTATAAAAAAAAAATACCTGTTGGTTGTTAAACAGAAATGCATACATTTACTAAAACGTTTTTTTTTTATTAATTTGTTTTATTTGTCTGCGGTGTTCCCGGTTTATTTCCCTTAATTGTGGCCTGATCTGGTACTAATTTGCTTAAAGTTAACTGTATTTGCACCACTCGTCTGAAAGTACTTTGCATTTACTTGCAATTCACAATGTATAGATTTTTCTCTCTCTCTACATTCACAGTATAAATAATGTTTAATTTTAACTTTTTCATTTTTTAATTTGAGTAGGAGGCAAATACATTCAACAGTGTCCTTTTTTTTTGTAATGTTGTTGTTTTTTTTTGTTTTTTTTTTACATACTGAGCCTTTTAGTCTGGCTGTATGTGTAGTGAATCCCCTGTTTGTTTGTCTGCAGAGCACTGTTTGTCTGCAGAGCACTGTTTGTCTGCAGAGCACTGTTTGTCTGCAGAGCACTGTTTGTCTGCAGAGCACTGTTTGTCTGCAGAGCACTGTTTGTTTTAGGCTGTTTGCATGTAAACACAGTGCTGATGTACTCAAGTAAATCATAAAAAAAAAAAAAAAAAAAATCTATCCTTGATCATTTACATGTTGTCTTCCTATTCTAATGATGCTGGGAAAACATCATGAAAAAAATCTATATTTGATCTTGAGAATCCCACATGGCAAATTAAGCAAACAAAAGAAAATTCTATCAGGTGTTAGTAGATTGGGAACTGTAAATCTGTATTTAAATGAGCATTCGTTGTTATTGTGTGCTTGCAGTGCAAATGTTTTTGTTTAATCAATTTAGTTGTATTCAGATCCAGCAGTAGATCTTGTGCTCTGTTCAGTAATGAGCTGTGTTGCCCATCTCGCTGGAGATGAGGCCACTTTGAGTCCATTTAATTGCGCCATGCTCAAACTTCTAGGATCAGGCACGCCTCTGTGACGTCGCTATGTCTTGAAATGTTTTGGCAGGGACCCACAGGGTCTAAGACACTGATCAGGTCTCTGTGATCGGGGGGCCTGGAAAAACCCCAAGCATTGGGTGTGGAAGGGTTGAAGACGAGAGCGCAGTGGAGGCGAACGTGCGTGGCTTTGCATGATGTGTGGAGTTGAATTCTTTAGCATTTTAGAATGCTGGGACACACCCCCATTTGGCAGGACACCCCCAAAAAAAACACAAGATTGTCCTGGCAAATTTGGGGGCTGTTGGAAACCATTACAATTGATACCTTTCCAAAAGGTCTGGATGCCTTTTTTAAAATATTTTTGTCAAGAATTTTATGTCAAAAATTGGAAACCACTTCAGGCTGGAGGTGTGTGTGTGTGTGTGTGTGTTTAGTTTTTTAGTACAACTGTAGTAATGCGGATGTGTGTAAAGCCAAACCAGAGTGTTTATTTTTTATTTTTTCCCCCAACCTAAATTATGTATGGGGGGGGGGGGGGGAAGGGTGTATTTCTAGCTGAATTGTATGCAATGTTACGAATTGAATCTATGTGATTTCTGTATATAGATAAACCTCCCGTTTTGTTACTAGTAAATTAAAAATAAAATAAAAAGTGACTAATAGGAAGATGTAACAAAGCCGCATTACATGAGCAGAGAAGACACCATGAAGGATTTGTAGAGGCCACTAGAGAAACCAATGCTCCATGCATTTTTAATACACTTCCTACATCTAGGGGACGTCGGAGATTAGATCAGAGAAGCAATTTGCAGGTGGAAGGGGAGTGTGGAGCAGATTGTAATCGTGCACTTGTTTCTGGCAGATCAGAGGTTAAGGCAATCCATACTGAATGTCGGATTAGTTGTGTGGCACGCCGAAGAAAGTTTAAACAGCTGCGTTGGAAGTGTTTGAGCGTCAGTCTACTTACCTACCACAGCCAGCCTGGATACCTCCAGTATTAACCCCATCATCTCCAGCCAGGGGTTGCTCTAGGCTCTAAGGATCTTTTAAAAATATGTAGCGGGTCCATGCATTTAGGTCTGCCGGGTTAGTTTAAAAATAAATAAAAATAAAGTGTTAATTTAACTTTTATAAGTAATCAAAGTAGTATTGTAACGTATAAAGAGCCGACATATACCACAGCGCTGTACAAGAGGGATAGGCAAATCATCATTGTAGGGGAGCTTACAAATAAAACATCCATGAACAAAGGTTGAGGATGTGCCTGTCAAAACTGGGTTATAATCTAAAACCCAGCTGTTTAATGGACTATAGCTGTTTTTTTTTTTTTTTATAAAGGCATTCTGGGACTTGTAGTTCATCGGCAGATAGAGGGTTCTAACAGATAAGTGATCAATCTGCGTCACACTGGCACTCTCTGTCAGTTTGTTCTCTTATGTTGACCCCCATAGATGCTTCCAGGGTCCTAAGCAGCTCCTTATTTGGTGCCACCTCCCACCCTCTTCCTTAACCTTATCTGTGTAGCTGAGATGCTGGGCTAGGATCTCACCTGGAACATGCCTAATATAGGTTTGCATTTTGGTCATGACTAATGCTGCTAACCCTTTATTTCAACACTTGGGATTGAACGAGACAAGGCCAGTGTTGGCCATCACTGCTACAGCACTATATAGCAATGGCGGCTGTGTGATTTGAATATTTATTAATTCACGGACTAGATTTACCCCTCACTCACTTTGTTCCCTCCATTTAAGAAGGGCTCACTGCCTTCTAACCTGTCTGCATTGTGGTCAACACCGTTTAATATCCCTAGTTGGACAGCAAAATGGTCCTCTAAAAAACCCCTCCATCTAAAGCTTTGATCAGCTGAATGATGGAGGAAGACCTGAGACGGCCTCATCCCATGTACATGGCTCCAATGCAGAATAACTTCTAGTCTGATGCCTGTTGAGAACTCCTCCAAAACGTTCTAATACTAAGTGATTCTTCTCTTTTTTTCAGGGAGCGTTCAGAGTGCACCACTCTCGTTTGTTACAGAAACCCAGGTATGTCTACCCCATAGATCCGCTCCTGGGGGATGCAAGGGTTCAGAACCTGCTCTAACTAAGGAGACCACATGATTCTGTCTGAGCATAGAACCATCAATGAACAGTACACGTTGTAAAAGGAAAGCGACATATTAAAAAAATAATACAAATACAACAATGTAACTATGGAGGGGAAATCCGTTACATTTTAGGCCAGTGTATTTCTCAGTATATTCTTATCTGGGGAGTTATTTATACAAGTCCAGTCGTCATTCTTCCATTCATTTTCTTATGATATTTCTGAAAGTCACTATTTTCTGCCTTTAAACCTTGATTTTACTAGATCCTTCGAAAAATATAGAAAACTTTTAACAGATCGCATGCTGGGCTGCAGGTAGATAATTAAATTTTTCACTCTGGTATCTAATATCCCAAAGTAAAGAGTGCAAAGTCTTAACGCACAGCTCGACGTTCTCCAGCTGTTGGGTTACTTGGTGGTCCTTGATGTCCATGGACAATACAACTCAATACGTCTACAGTCGTGGTTTTTCAGACTTTTTCACCCTATTGTTTCTCTTGTCTTTTCTCCATCTGTCCACGTCGTCTCTTCCCCACCTTTCACTGATATGTATTTATAGTCTCTGCCCACTTTGTGACTCCTGCCTAATTTTATAACCCCTCCACCACCATAGATGGTCCAGTGCCTGGGCTTCGCCATATACCGTGCCTTGGACTGGGGGCTGGATGAGAGTGAAGAGCGGGAGCTTAGTCCGCAGCTCGAGCAGCTCATTGACCTTATGGCCAACAGTGAAGGGGCCCTGACGGACGAGGGCTACGAGGACCCTGAGGATGAGGAAGAAGATGGGTCACCCCGGGTGGTCCGCAGCTTTTCGGCAGTGGTGCGTCTCTGTGCCGCCCGCCTCCCAGAGCCCCAGGAGGCACAGTCCCACTACCAGGCTGTGTGTAGAGCACTGTTTGCTGAGACAGTGGAGCTACGGGCCTTCCTGAACAAGATAAAAGAGGCCAAAGAGGTGAGAGGTCTCCTGGATCTGCTGGTTTGGGTAGTGGGGGAGGGTGTTCCTGTTCTGGAGCATGTTTAGTAATTGGTGTGTTCTGGACTTTTCAGGTACTAATGAAACTAAAAGTAGAAGAGTCTGAGCCTGATGGACTTGTAAACCTTCAGAATACAGACTGGGTGAGTAGACATGACTGCTGGGGTGCAGACCTTTGTGCTCCCCCTATGTATTGGTATTGGTATGGTCCAGCAACCAGCATTTCACCTCTCCTTTACTTTTCAATGGAGAAATTTTGAGCTCAAAATGAAAGTCGACCTACATAGTCTAATTTTAGTGAATATAACCCAATAGAGTATTGTCAGCTGGCTGATTGTAGCATTAGTGTCTAAATCTCCTGGGTATTTCAAATTCGATTCCATAGACGAGTAGTGGACTCCAAGACTGAACGCACGTGGGGTGCAGGGTAGGACATCTCGAAGAAGGAAGAAGAGCCTATTTTGGATCCGTAACGATTTCTTTTAATGCCTGGTTTGCTCATGATTTTCTAATAGCACAGCTTAAAATAAGAATGTGTTTTGTGAGCGCCATTTCGTTGGTTTTTTTTATAGGCACGCTTGTGGGTGCAGCTGATGAGAGATCTGCGTCATGGAGTCCAGCTAAAGAAGGTCCGAGAGAACACCTTTAACTCTTTGCCGACAGAGTACCAGCTCACTCCCTTTGAGATGCTCATGCAGGACATTCGTGCTCGAAATTACAAACTGCGCAAGGTCATGGTAAGTATGGTGGGGGCAGGTGTCGCAGGCAGTACCCATATCAAAGAGTTCAACTCTATGAGCAGGTCAAGCCATCTGGGTTCCATATCAATATCCGAGTGCCACACGGCCACAAGCTGTGAGGAGAAATACAACTCCAAGACATAGCATGGAAGTTTTGGTTGAACTACGTCAAGATTTTTTTTTTTAGTGGTATATGTAAGGAGTCTAGTTCCCAAAAATTGGTTAAAACTTGTGTGTCTGTGTATACAGTTTAAGATAGTACAGTTGATGCATAAGGAATTGATTCTGATTAAATATTTAAATATGTTTTGCTGTGTGTCTACAGGTGAGCGGAGACATTCCACCAATGGTCAAGAAGGATGCCCATGAACTAATCTTGGACTTTATTAGATCACGACCACCACTGAAACCGGTAACTAAAGCTGCCCTACATCTTTTTTTTTTATCCGCCAGGGTCAAGAACATACATTCGACCAAATTTAACGTTCTTTCCTTTTTTTTTAATACAGGTTTCCCATCGAAGTCTGCCCCCGCTGCCTCTCAGACAGAGAAGTCTCCATGAGAAGATCCTGGAGGAGATCAAGCAAGAGCCCAAACTGCGTCCAGTGGAGACACGGAGACGGGGACAGAAAGGTATCTGCCGTGCTAATGAGAAGAGATTCGTGAACCGGCCAAGAGAGAAGCTCTAGCCCACCAACTGATGTAGAACTGGTTACAGTGCAATGCCAATACAATCTCTACAGGCCGACACGTTTTCATGATTTCTGTTCCTTCAGGGTTTGGATCTCTCCCTTGCATTGTGGATGCATGTTCCAGTGACGTGAAATCAACCTCCTGCATAAACCTCTCCGTTCCAGATGGTGGAGCCCCGCGCCCACGTCCTCGCATTCTTCTAAAGGCTCCCACACTGGCCGAGATGGAGGAGATGAACCTATCTGAGGTACAGGAACCCTTCTGATGGGGAACCGTCAGAGCTACCATTAACTGGTGCATCCAGGATCCATCAGATCAGAAAGGTTTTGGGGACAGGATTTGTCATAGTTATAGTAGATTACATGAACACTTGTAACAACCCCTGCATTGACATGTTAAATCCAAGTATTAATACATGGAATTCCATCATACGTTGCTCACAAATACGATGTCCTAGAATAATTAGACGTAGAACACTCTGGACGACAAATGTGCAGAGGAATTTAATAGAAACCAATATGTAAATAGGAATACATATATTTTACGTGGTGTGGTTCCCTGACCGTCAGGGAATTAACTGGGTAATCCCTAAATGCTGGACTGTTGGGGAACCACACCACATGTTATACATATTTTTATTTAAACACAACTGGGTAATCCCTAAATCCTGGACTGTTTGGGAACCACACCACATGTTATACATATTCTTATTTAAACACAACTGGGTAACCCCCAAATCCTGGACTGTTGGGGAACACACCACATGTTATACATATTCTTTTTTTAAACACAGGGGTAATCCCTAAATCCTGGACTGTTGGGGAACCACACCACATGTTATACATATTCTTTTTTTAAACACAGAGGGGTAATCCCTAAACCCTGGACTGTTGGGGAACACACCACATGTTATACATATTCTTTTTTTAAACACAGAGGGGTAATCCCTAAACCCTGGACTGTTGGGGAACACACCACATGTTATACATATTCTTTTTTTAAACACAGAGGGGTAATCCCTAAACCCTGGACTGTTGGGGAACACACCACATGTTATACATATTCTTTTTTTAAACAGAGGGGTAATCCCTAAACCCTGGAACTTTGCAGGTCCTTGAGGACGGGTTTAAGGAACACTGCTATAGATAGAGGTAGAGCAAGCCCAGCTTTCAGTCTAAAAGAAAGGAGGGGGCAAGAGACAAAAATAAAGTCTTGTAAAAGCAGGAAATGAGGTGGTGAGATCTCTAGACCAAACTACAGTTTTTCAACTACTGCTGGCCTAAATCTCCCTTTTAATATTGAGTCAATCTGTAGGCTGGCAGGGGAGTATGGGAAATCTAGTTCTTCAACTAGCAGTTTGACACCCCTGCTCTAGATTAAACTTTTACAACCAGATCAAGGAGAAGTAGGGTTGATTGATGGGTGTAACTGTAAGATGCATAATACGGTGAACACCATAGGTGGGTTTTATAGTAAATGATCATTAATTGACTTACTGCAGGAGGACGACTCTCCCACCTCAGAGCTCCGAAGGGTAACTAGCTCTCCACTACCATTAAAAAGGGACCGCTCGTTCTCTGAGCAGGATCTGGCGCAGTTGCAGAGCGAGATGGGCCACGTGCCGCAGAGAGGGATGACCCAAGAGCAGCAAGATCCAGCAGCCAGAGCGCGGTCTGGCAGTATGAACGCAACCTCCGGAGTGCTAAACAGGAGTTTGAGTGAGTACTTAATGGCGATCAGCCTGTGGCTTGCTATGGTCTGTACAGGTTAATCCTTACTAGGAATCTGCCATTATCTACACAGTGAGCTACTCTGCTTCTGGCACTGCCATGCCGTACCGTGGCTCTCTAAGCTCCATGCAGGAGAAGACGGAACCAGACTCGGCAACGGAGAGCGCCTCCAGACACCGGTGGTTGGTGAGTATCCCTAATTCACTTGGAGAGAGATTGAACGGACTTGTTTGGCTGTTTACAGGCTATATGGTGGCGCCTTGCATCCTTGTGTTGCCTGAGGCTCATGGGAGCAGGAGTATTTATGAAACGCCTACAATAATAGTGTAGGGAGGGTTACAGTTAAGCCTATAGGGCAGGATTTGCTAAATAGTGCAGTAATGAGGCACTCAAAAAAAAAAAAAAAAACACAAAAAAATAGCACATGTGTTTTTGGAGGTTATATATGTGGAATTTCAAGGATTTAAAAAAAAAAAAAATGAATGAAACACGTTGTCATCCAGCTGGAACAGCTGCGTTACTGGATGTGACACCGGAGACTATGGGTAAATGTGAGCAATGCGTTGACGTAATGACTTCTGCAGGAATTCAGCCATCCCGTGGACACGCTGGCGCTAACGGTAGAGGAGGTAATCAACGTGCGCAAAGTCCTAGTCAAGGCCGAGATGGAGAAATTCCTACAAAGCAAAGAACTGTACACCAACCTCAAGAAAGGGAAGGTAAGCCAGCCGGCTCATAGGAGCAGTCCATTTCATGCTCCCCTATATTAAAGGAAGATGACTGGTCATTTGAACTACAACTTCCATGATGCCTTGCTACCCCTTAAGCAGTGATGGCCAACCGTGGCACTGCAGATGTTTGAACATCATGGGATATGTAGTTCCCAATCATTAAGACTGTAAGAGAGGATGGCTCACAGTCTTAGGCACCCTACAAGACAGTTTGCCCCTAGGGCACAAGGGCCTAGGACGTGGCTGGTCTGCATAGCATTGACCTTTTCATGTTTGACCTTCCTCCCCCTCAGGTTTGCTGCTGTTGCAGAGTGAAGTTCCCTCTATTCTCTTGGCCAGCTACTTGTCTCTTCTGTAAAAGGTGAGTTTTTTTTGCAAGTCACAAGGCAATAAAGAATAATAGCGCATTGCTTTTTGCTAACCATTTTGTTTTCTTTTCAGAGTTTCTCTAACTCTACACCAACTTTAAAAAAAAAAAAAAAAACAACAATTAAAAATAAAAAACTTTTTATTAATTCTGCTTGGTGCTTGGGGAACATGGGCAAGCTGCCCATACTGGAATTAGTCTCTCCCTGACACCTGATTGCTGGATTTAACAGCTAAACAGTGCTCTGATGTGATGGAGGGGGCCTCCACAGACCTGGCTAAAGTGCCTCTGTACCAAGGCACTCTGCCATGTCTGTACAATAAAATTACATACAGGAACTCTTGCTGCTTTACATTCTGTTGGGGTGTTTTGATCAGAACTATGGATAAGTAATGCTTAAAGTGCAAGCGCTTCATTAATGGTGTGCCTTTCCTGCCTGTCTCTTTAGGTCTGTCTGTGGCTCATGCAGTGTTAAGGTAAGGTATACCATAATGCATCATTTTATTTCTGCATGATCATATCCTGTTGGTTTTTTGCAAGGAAGTATTTCCTATTAACTGCATGGGAAATCTGTCTGCAAGCTGTATAGGATGAGTTGGGGAATGCTGAACTCCAAGATACTCCATTTTTGGATAGAACTTAGTGTTACTTGGGTATGGCAGTACCACCATGTGTTTGCCTCTTGTCTAAGTTCTACTAACCTATGTTTAGAGTTTGTACAATCAAAGCTGCTCCTGGTTTTTGAAGTCTTTGACCTTCCTTAGACCATGATCACCAAAATCCTATCCTTCTCCTAATTACAGATGAAGCTTCCTGCCAAAAAGTTGGGGCACATTCCAGTCTACACCGTGGGCTTTGAAAGCTCCCAAGGAATAATTAGCACAAGTGGGAATCAGGCCAAAAAGGACGCCTTTCAGTGAGTACTAAAAATTCAGCCTGGGACATGTTGGGAGGACCAGGTGTGGTCTCGAAGGACGAGCAAGGAGATTTTTTTTTTTTTTTTTTTTCTCTGCTTTTTTTACATTTATTTATCATGTCAACTCTGCTTGCTTCAAAACCCTCCCCAAACCTCACCATTAGGTAGCATAAAAGTAAAAACAAAAAGTCTGGTATCTAAATCGTTTAGTCTTGCAGAAGTGTATCTGCTAATGAGCCATTTTGAAGACTACAAATGGTCAGAGGACCCTACAATGAGACATTTGTTCTCATCTGCAGAATGGTGGGGAGAGCCTTGTCTATCTGTAATTTGCTCCTACTTGGAGTGCGAGCCACACTTGGAGCCTTGCAACTCCTAAGAATGCTTTTTCCCTTACTCTCCACCCATTTTCTGCACTTGGCTTACTAAGAAACAAAGAGCAATGGCTAACTATATCCACTGCTAGTTTTGATTTTGTCTGGATCCTGGATTCCACGTCTTGATTTATATCTGTGTATGTAGTGATCAGACTACTGCTTGGGTAAGCCCACCTCGTCTAACTTTGACCGTATTGCTAATTCACGCCACCTGAAGTGAGCAGGTCCATGAGATGCGGGTTGCAGGGCAGATCATATTGTAAGTGCACAATAAAGAATTTATTTATTTGATGACATCATTTGAAACCTTTTCGCTTTTTTTACCCCTGTGTCCAGGTCTTGCAGCGGTCAGTCGTGGAGGAATGTGGAAGGTCAGTTTCCTCATATCTATGCCCAGGGTTCAGCCCTCAAGGACGTGTGTTCAGACTGCGCCGGCTTCATCAGAGATGTGGTCTGCTCTAGCCGAAAGAGCGTGGATATCCTAAACAGAGGCACCAAAACCGGGGCCAGAGGAGCAGACAGTCAGGCTCTCAAAAAACTGTGATTGATGGAAACCTAACGCCACGACCCCAACCCAAAAGTGACTCGACCCCCCTCGTACTACTCTTCTGCCTCCTGTACTGCAAGGGGAAAAAACCTCAACCCTTTTAAGAGCACTGAGACTGCTACTCTCATATCCATATCTGTGCTTCTGTCTCTATCACTACTACTGCAATGTGAAACTGGAGCACGTATTGTGGGGGGATACGCCTTCTATTTAAAACCCCGGTCTCTGAACTTCTAGCAAGTGCTGGTATATCTTGCTGTGCATTCCAGGCTAATAGATTGCAAGCTTTTTTTGCTTGGACGCGGTTCTCTAGCTGTTGCATTGGCAGGGATACTAGAAATCCTAGAGGTTATCCGGTGTGATGAGATCACTTAGGACTTGTTGCACTTACGGGAGAGAATTTACTGGGGGATCTTTTCCCGTTACGCTGTGTTAACTGTAACCATAGGTTACTCTCTAAGCCGGAGCTGGCTCTGGATACCTGTAGCTGGTGTGGTGTTGTAACTGCATGATCTGATGGTTAAATGAATGGGAGATCTGATGTGGTCCCTTCCTCTCACTAGTAGATCCTTGCTAGTTCTTAAAGCCATGAGTCTCTCTTTAAGCTGAATAAGCATGTAATGTCTGATTTTTCAAATGACCAGATCTCTGAATTGGTGCGATTTTTAACTACAAAGTGTTCAATTTATCCTTTTTTTTGTTTGTTTGTTTTTAACCATTTAAAGGTCGGGCAGCTTGTGGCCCTCAGTCATGACTACACCTTCTATGATCTCTTGGTCTTGACCATGGTCTGGCTTGTAGTCATTAGCAAATCATTCTATCCCGTATGTCTTGTTGTGGGACAGTCAGTGGTATCAGCCCAGCAGAGACTGATTTTTGTTTTAATTTATTTATTTATGACGTAATGCACCGGAAAAAGCTTGGTTGCGTTCCCAATTCGGCGCCGAATCTGGGGAAAGCTGCGGTAACTTTCTGTACCCGAGCTCTGCATGTGACCTCCAACCCCACTACACTGGGGTTACCTGTGCACTTCTATACTTGGAAATAGCAGCGATTTAAATGTAAACCCAACACCTTTTTAAAATACAAGTTTCCTCTACTTTTTAAGATCTGTGGAACTGCATTGGATGTTTCTTTTCCCCATGTTTAAAGGGACTTTAATATTTGTCCTTTTATCTAAAGTAACATGCTGTGAAAAGGGCGATGTACGGAAACATTCTGGACTTTGCCCAGTTTGTGAGTTAATGTGTGACGGGGACCGGAGCGAGGCACTGACTCATTTGAAATTGAAATCTGTGTTTCGATTGGCTGTGATTTGGAATTCTGAGTTCTAACTGGCTTAGAACACGCTCGCTGACCAAACCATGGACCAGTGAGATTCAACTGATAGCAGCCAACTATCTGTTATAAAAGTTATACTTCCTTGAGCAGTGAAAGCAAATTGGAAAGCTTCCTAACTGTTACATAGTTGTATGATCTCCCCCAGATAATGTCATTTATTTTAAATTTTTTTTTTTTTACACCCTTCCTCCCCTGCCAGCCGCTTAGCTGATGGGGTATTAGGGGGCGAGGTAGGCCATCAGCAGCTAGGAGGGGGCACCGTTTGACATGCTCAATAGGCATGCTCTGATTATGTACTGTTCACCTTCTCCCTGCATAGTTTAGCCCCCCCATTTAAGTTAATGGGGGGTCTTCCGTGCTAGTGCACAGTCACTTTACAAATTACCCCCCCCCCCACACACTCAGAGGCTGTGCCTACAAACATCGGGTATCACCAGAGCTGCTGTGAAGTCCCATCATGCTCTGTCAGCAGGCTGCTGTAGCATCATGGGAGTTGTAGTCTGAGGTGGACGATGTGATACAGGTAGTCCATGCCTAACGTACAGCTTTCAACTACGGTTCTACCCGCACTTGGGGAAGACTGTCAACCCCTTAATCTTCAGCTTCCATAATCTGCAAGAGGATCTTTATTTGTTGTGGTTGGTCAATGGCATGAACACGGCAAACTTCCCGTACCCCGTGTAGAAGAAACTTGTATTTTATTGGTTACCTTCTTAATTCCATTTCCTCCTCGTGATCAAGCACTTCCTGCACGACCTTTTGGCACATCACCTAGGGCTAAATGTAGCATATGCTGAACCAGATTGTAAAGAAGCCAATTGATATTTAACTTTTAAAACCTTCAGGAAGGAACCCTGGCAATCCCATTCTTTCCTGGGGGTTCAAATACTATTTTTGTAATAAAAACAAATCTTATAATATAAAAAAAAAAAAATGACTCCATGACTGAATCTCTTACAAATATACACACTAACTGTATCTCCAAACCCTACACTATAATCTGAAACATATCACTATGGGCTGTAATCATGGAAGAGAGACTTACACAGAATTGTGAAGGGGATTTCAAACTTAAAGGCACTGTATCGCCTAAATATTATATTTACTGTGACTATAGAGAATTTAAAAAAAGACTGAAAATGTCATATATATATATATATATATATATATATATATATATATTGTGTTGGCAAAATTGCAAGCAAATGCCTAAATCAGAAGAAAAATTTGTATTAAATGGATCTGTGGAGTCTGCTGCTTATGACATCACTTGTGGCTCGCTATGCAAATGAACTGCTTTTCAATGGAAAAAGGTTTTTTAATTTGCAGATCAAGCCACAGGTGATGGAATAAACAGGCGACACCACAGTTACATTTTAAAAACACATTTTTCTCCTAATTTAGCCATTTGCTTGCAAATATGCTAACACAATGTATAGATCATTTCCAATCATTGTTTTTACTGTGAATGTAGAGAAACAGTCATATTAACCCTCTGCCTGCCTAGGGTTGCCACCAGGCCGGTATTTTACCGGCAGGCCGGTAAAAAATTGGCATCAGGCCAATGTTAAGTCTATGGAGATAGTACCAAGGCCGGTATTTTTTTTTTTTTGAAGAAAAGGTGGCAACCCTATTCCTGCCTCAGGACCAGAGTGCCAAAATGTGTTACTTTGCTCCTTTGTGATCGGGAGCCAGAGACACATAGACTGATTACTCATTACAGGCAGTGGCGGAGGAGCCCCCGCGCTGTGTATTTCTGGGGGTTTGTGTGCTCCGAGCAGAGAGCACACAAACCCCAGAAATACATCCGAAAGACAAAGCTGCGTTGAATTCAACTACAGTCACTCACTCTGTTGCCAATACAACAAGCCACAAAAAGTATATGTTAATACCCGAGGCTGGCAGCATGCCTGTCACTCGGGCAGTGGTGTATCTTGGTTTTGTGCTGCCCTAGGCAGAGAAAATTCGGGCACGCCCCCACCCACGTTGCACACCTACGACATTCCCCATCACCCATGTTGCACACCCACAACATGCCCCATCACCCACGTTGCACACCTACGACATGCCCCATCACCCATGTTGCACACCTACGACATGCCCCATCACCCATGTTGCACACCTACGACATGCCCCATCACCCATGTTGCACACCTACGACATGCCCCATCACCCATGTTGCACACCCACGACATGCCCATCACCCCATTACATGCCCAATCACCCCATTACATGCCCCATTACATACATACCAAATGCCCAATCACCCCATTACCCACATTGCATACACACTAAATGCCCCATCACCCTTAATACATGCCCCCATCACTTTGATTAATTGGAAGGAGCTAAAGCTAGCTGAATGGTGGGGGAGCGAAAATGTTTGAAGCACCAGAAGTGTGCTTTAACACCCTCTGGCAAAGTGCCGCCCTAGGCGAGTGCCTTGTTTGCCTTGTGGAAGATACATTACTGCACTCGGGCACAATACGCCCCTGATTACAGGCCCTGTGGGTCCCTGCTGAAATACAAAAGTTTGGGGACCTCACACAAATGTAGCCAGTGCACATGTTCTATGTCGTCCTACAGGCTTTTTTGGGCACTGTAAATAAGGACTGCATAGGACATCCTACAAGCGAGAAGGGTTTAAGACAACTTAGCTGAATGGAAGGCCACCTCTTTGACTACTTTTATACATTGTGGCAATATTGGAGCAAAGATCTGTTGAGACCTTGGGGGTGAGTAACGAGCTTTGAATTTTCAGGTTATATGGAAGGCAATTATTCTATATAAGCCGGTAAACCATGGAAGCTGTGAACCGGCACTGTATGTGTGAACTTACTAGTTCGATCTGGTGATAGGCCGTTCCATGCATCCACCACTCTCTTGGTAAAGTGATAATTTTCAGATGCTTCTTCTAAATCTCCCTTTTAATGTATATACGTTGGTGTGAAAGGGATGTGTTAGAAACTTACTTACATACACAGGTTGAGTTTCTCTTTTACAAAAAGCTTGGGACCAAAAGTATTTCTGATCACGGATCATTTTTACCAATAAGATATGTAAAAGCCTCTCGGCATTAAATCCAGTAAGATAAATGCAAATACTGTATAGAACAAATAAGTCACTGTGATGTAGCTGTGATATGAGGAATCGATGGGAACCTGCTGTTGGCAGATCAGGTCTGCACCCATGGCCTTCTATTACCCTTTGTGGGCATGCAAAGAAAAGCTTGACCAGGCTGGACACTGAATAAACTGTGTTCTTGCATTGTAACAGGTGTCACTTGTGGTGAAAATGGGAAAAAAGGTTTTGGGATAAGGGATCCAGATGATATACACTTACCCAGGGGCGGGCTGGGCCGGGGGGCAGGGAGGTAATTGCCCCCCAGGCCGCCCTAATGCATGCTAAAAACGGCTGGGCTGTCTTTAACGCTGGGCGCCCCAGGGGGTGACGGCCGATACTTTCCCAGTACTTACATCCTTGCTGCTGTCCCCCGGTGCTGCAGGTCCGTGACTGTGAGGGAAGCGTTCTGCGCTCCCCTCCAGCCAATGCGCATTCAATGAAGTTTGTTTAAACAAACTTTATTGAAGACGCTTGGCTGGAGGGGAGCGCACAACGTTTCCCTCACAGCCACAGACGGGCAGATGAGAGCACCGGGAGATGGAGACAGAGCAGCAACAAGGAGGTAAGTACTCAATATGGTGGCATATTGTGGGGGAAAATCCTGGCATATTGAGGGGGAAAATCCTGGTATATTCGGGGGCAAAATCCTGGTGTATTGTGGGGTAAAATCCTGGCATATTGAGGGGGCATAATCCTGGAATATTGAGGGGGCATAATCTTAGCATATTGAGGGGAAAATCCTGGCATATTGAGGGGGCATAATCCTGGCATGTTGAGGGGGCATAATCTTGGCATATTGTGGAAAAAATCCTGGCATATTGAGGGGAATCATCCTGGCATATTGAGGGGCATACTCCTGGCATATTGAGGGGCATAATCCTGGCATATTGAGGGGAACATCCTGGCATATTGAGGGTTAAATCCTGGCATATTGAGGATAAAATCCTGGCATGTTGAGGGGGCATAATCTTGGCATATTGAGGGAAAAATCCTGGCATATTGAGGGGCAAAATCCTGGCATATTGAGGGTGCATAATCCTGGCATATTGAGGGTGCATAATCCTGGCATATTGAGGGGGCATAATCTTGTCATATTGAGGGTAAAATCCTGGCATATTGAAGATAAAATCCTGGCATATTGTGGGGCATAATCCTGGCATATTGTGGGGGAACATCCTGGCATATTGAGGGGAAAATCCTGGTATATTCGGGGGCAAAATCCTGGTGTATTGTGGGGTAAAATCCTGGCATATTGAGAGGGCATAATCCTGGCATATTGAGGGGGCATAATCTTAGCATATTGAGGGGAAAATCCTGGCATATTGTGGGGGAAAATCCTGGCATATTGAGGGGGCATAATCCTGGCATGTTGAGGGGGCATAATCTTGGCATATTGAGGAAAAAATCCTGGCATATTGAGGGGAATCATCCTGGCATATTGAGGGGCATACTCCTGGCATATTGAGGGGGCATAATCTTGGCATATTGAGGGTTAAATCCTGGCATATTGAGGATAAAATCCTGGCATGTTGAGGGGGCATAATCTTGGCATATTGAGGGGAAAATCCTGGCATATTGAGGGGCATCATCCTGGCATATTGAGGGGCAAAATCCTGGCATATTGAGGGGAACATCCTGGCATATTGAGGGTGCATAATCCTGGCATATTAAGGGGGCATAATCTTGGCATATTGAGGGTAAAATCCTGGCATATTGAGGATAAAATCCTGGCATATTGTGGGGCATAATCCTGGCATATTGTGGGGAAAACTCCTGGCATATTGAGGGGACCATCCTGGCATATTGAGGGGAACATCCTGGCATATTGAGGGGGAAAATCCAGGCATATTGTGGGGGAAAATCCTGGCATATTGAGGGGGCATAATCTTGGCATATTGAGGGGAAAATCCTGGCATATTGTGGGGCATCATCCTGGCATATTGAGGGGGAAAATCCTGGCATATTGAGGGGGCATAATCCTGGCATATTGTGGGGGAAAATTCTGGCATATTAAGTGGCAAATCCTGGCATATTGAGAGGCAAATCCTGGCATATTGTGGGGGAAAATCCTGGCAATATTCGTTATAAAACAAGGAAAAGAGGGCCGTGGATAGGAAGGCGATTCGATGGTGCAATGGGCCACTTGACTGGATTTGCCCCCCAGGCCTAAGGCTGCCAGCCCTCCCCTGCACTTACCTACCTGAGAGAAACTCTGTGCTCTAAATTATCGGCATGTAGATGTAATTCTGCTGAGGCAAGGATATCATATGCCCTACCTCTCCAGTTTGCACCCCTTCCTCGCATACACCAGACTGCCCCCACATCCCTGTTCGCAGTCCCAGACTTCCCCCACATCCCTGTTCGCAGTGCCAGATTGCCCCCATCCCTGTCCCCAATGCCAGATTGCCCCCATCCCTGTCCCCAATGCCAGATTGCCCCCACATCGAATATATAGTGGATTTGCACTTCTTCCATGGTGTTCAGCCAGCTTCTAACTGGCTGAGCATCCCATATATATATTGGATTTGCACTTCTTCCATGGTGTTCAGCCAGCTTCTAACTGGCTGAGCATCCCATATATATATTGGATTTGCACTTCTTCCATGGTGTTCAGCCAGCTTCTAACTGGCTGAGCATCCCATATATATATTGGATATGCACTGCTTCCATGATGTTCATACATGGTCTATACTGCTTTAGCATCAAGCCAATATCCAGAGATGCTGGATAAGTCAAATGTTCCACCTATACAGCCCAGCCATCCATCAGCTGAGCATATATCGCCATCTAGTGGTCACACTCTATATGACACGCTCAGGTTAAGTAAAAACCTCCACGCGCATGTACAGTCATTACTCTTTACGTGCGCAGTCCCGCTGCCTGCTTGTGTGCGTGCGCGCTCCACCACAGAGTGGGCATTATGTCTCGCCGGGCCCTCAGGAGGCTGCGTGGGGACCAGAGGGGGCAGGAGGATCCGGGTGTCTTAGATGAGGCAGAAGAAGAAGAGGAGGAGCCTCAGAGTCCCAAGTCAAGGGGTCTTAGCAACCCCTTCCAGCTGGTGAGTAGGGGGGCAATAGTATCCCACTCCCCCCCCCCCCCCCCCAGCATGGGCAATTAACTGCTGTGAGTGGAAGCAATCCTTGGTTCATCAGCTAGTTTCTGGACTGCAACTCCCATGATGCTCAGCTGGCTGGCAAATAAAATGCACTAACAGCTGCTGGGGCAAGTTTTACCCCAACCTTGGGGGAAATCATGCACTTCTGCTGGGGGCAATGCAGTAAGGGTGACGTGTTATGGGGCAGATTAACATGGGGTCAGGATTCACTGTAAGGGGCAGAGTTAGTGTGGGAAACTTAGCTTACAGGCAGAGGTTTGTTTGTTTTGTCTGATTGCCAAAGTTTGTATGCCAGATGTTGTGAGTTGCAGTTCTCATGATGCTCAGCCGTCTACATGTCTGTGCATCTTAGTAACTGGTCTGCATTTCACAGAGACAAAGGGGGCTATTTACTGCAACTGGCTATTCACTATAACTATTCACTCCTCGCAGGAAAACTCATACATCTGAATGTCAACTCTTATAGTGATGTCATAAGCGTGAGACTCCACGGACACATTTAAAACACTGTTATCTCTTAATGTAGGCATTCGCTTGCAATTTTGCTAACACGATGTATAGATCATTTTCATTCATTATGTATTCTCTACATTCCCAGTAAAACTAGTGTTTAGGTGATAAAGTTCCTTTAACGTGGACTAGGGGGGCTAACCAAGATCTTTTAACTGAAATAATGTGACCTAGTAATCATAAAAGGATTGGTTAATTTCTAAATGAAACTAGAGACTTCACAAACACATTTGCTTTTACAGTTGTACGAATGCTGTGTATAAGTCACTCGTTATGATCTCCATTCCTACTTTACATACTATTTTGGTGGCACTGTCCCTTTATGCAGTGTACCCCATTTTTCTGCCTTTCAATCTTCCCCCAGATCACCGAGCTTGATGGGGACCCTCTCAGTGATCCTGACACTGGCCAGTTGAACCACTCTGGAGTGACAGAGGAAGAGGAGCCAGCCCAGGATGGGAGGAAGGAGGCAGCTGACACGGTAAGCATCATGAGGGGTTCATGTCTTGCTGTATGACCAGGAGGGGGCCTACTGACATTTCACCTGAGCATATTTTTCTAGGAGTGTATTTTCTATATATTATTTTTGTCCATTTAATATTGTTTATGGACTAAAGAGGGACTACTCCCTCTTTTATATACTTTTAATCAGACAGAAGGACCACTTCTGTGCTTCATTTATTTCAAATGAGCCTGGGCAACCTTTGTTTTGATGATATCACCTTGTGGCTCCATATGCAAATGAGCTACTTCAGTGAAGATTGTGTTATTTGCATATCATGCCACAAGGTGATGTTACAAACAGAAGACAGCACAGCTTCATTTAAAACCAATTTTATATATATATATATTATTGTCCTCTTTAGTCCTAAATACTACTTACCTGATGAAGTGTTTTCTTTCTACGCAGGAATTTATAAGCATCCGTCACTCTTCATTGACAGCAAGCTTGGATTATCCCAGCTAACCCTCTTTTCAAATCCTATCTAGGCTACCCCAACTACCAAAACAAAGAAGAAGAAGAAGAAAAAGAAGGGAAAGAAAACCCCCCCTGCAGAAGGACAGGTAATCATTCCCCTCTTGTTCAGTACCCGACAGATAGATAGATAATACACCTCTGAAAAGTGTCAATGGACAGATCTCATAGTTGCTGTCCAAAAAAAACCACAAAAACTTGGGGAAAATCCTTTTGTGAAGCTGTTTAAATGGTCCAACCCCAAATTTGATTCGAAGAGCAGGACTGTGCCTCTAAATCCGGGACTGTTGGCAGTTATTGCATTGATGCCTCTCCTCTGACTGCCTGTCCTCTGGTTTCTCCTCTGCACAGCCCGACGCAGGGATTGACGACTTGAATGTGCTGGGTGACATCGAGAACATCCTGGAGCAGATAGAGAACTCCAACGGCCTACCATGTGAAACCCAGTCCTGTAGTATCACAGACACTAGGCCCTTACTGCACATAGAGCATAGGTATGTGAGTGTACAGTGCTGGGAGATATCACTTCATTGCTGTAAATTCATTGCTGTAAATCTTGTCCTTAAATAGAAGGACGATATTGACCCAGCAATAACATATACTGACCTGACTCTCTCAAACATACAGGAATTTAAGTGCCGAGACGGAACTGAAAAAGTATTTTGGTTCCCGTGCAGTCATGGGAGATCAGAGGTGAGTAACCAGCAAGGCTTGTATACCGGTCGGTCTTTGTGCATCTTATAGACACTCACATTTAGAGACTGTATCCTGCACTGTGTAAATACATGTTAATATAATGCAGAACGCAGCTGTAATCAAGGGGGAACGGGAGTAATCAGCTAGTCATGAAGTGCTTGACATGTGTGAAGTTTGAGAACGCAGTGACTTTATCAATTCACCAAATGGCTCCTGTAACCGGCCAAGCGCTAATGACGGCACTGCTTTCCACAGACCGCGCCAGAGGCAGCGTGCTCTGCACCGCAGCACTTGGCTTACTTCTCCCAAGAGTACGTGGCCAAGATACAGTAAAACAGGTGAGGGGAAAAGAAGAACTTCCAATCAGATACTAGGGTCCGGTTGAGAGTTTTGTGGGTGGTGACTGGGACTTAAAGGACCAAGTGTTGGCAAAAAAAAAAAATTTAAGTTGTGTTTAATTAACCCCTTAGTGACAAGACATTTTTTACCTTGACTTTCCCTTGGTGACAATGGCTGTTTTGACATTTCTGGGGTATTTGTGTTTAGCTGCAATTTTCTTCTCTCTCACATACTGTACCCACACAAATTCTATGTTGTTTTTATCGTCATAAGAAGGGCTTTCATTAGATACCATTATGTTCATCATATCTTATAATTTACTACAAAAAAAATCATAAAATATGATGAAAATGTTTAAAAATTCTAACTTTGACCTAAAATATAATTTAGAAAAATACAATCATTAAAAAAGACCCCGTCTAAATAGTTTCTAAATGTTGTTCCGAGTTCAGAAGTGCATGTTTCCATATTTTTCAGTATTTGTTTGCGAGTTATGGACCAAAAATAGTGTGTTTTGTTTTTTTTCCTATATTGACCTTTTGACCCCAACCCGAACTCAAAATTTAACCTTAACACTAAATTTAACCCCAACTCTAACCCGTATGCTATCACTTAATATATTTTAATTTCATTTTAACCCTATTTAATGCTGCTCCGTCAATATGGCCCCCACAAAGAAATTTCGATGCTGGCTATTGCCTCCACATCGAGGCAATAGACCAGCACCGTTAAAGTGGTTTTCGCAATCGTTGATCGCGAAAACCGCTTGATTCACCGCAGGACGTGCCTGACACATCGTTTGTCGCGAAGGTGTTAAAAAGATTGCAGACATTTTGAATACAAAAAGCTTTAGTAGAAGAATATAAGGTGCTTGACTGATTTTTTTTCTCTATATAGCTTTTCCAGGGGGCTGACATATTGTTTAAAATTGTGTGTCAGATTCTCCTTCATCTTGTTGGCTGAAGATTCTAAACAACATGTCCGCCCCCCTGGATCGGAGATCTACAGCACAAAGAGGGGGCTCTATAAGGTTCTTTCTTTATTTGTATTCTTTCATTGAAGCGTTTATATGTAAAATGCCTAGACTTGGTGCAATCTTTCCACCAAACATTTTGTTTTCTTTTTCCACCCCAGGCATTACTATGAGTCTTTTGGAGAGCAGGCGAGGAATTCAGCAGTTTACATTCGTGCACCAAAGAGATTACCAACAAGTGCAGTTTAAATTCTTGGATGCGGTAGAGTCCATGGACCCCAACCACATAGTGGTACGTTCATAGAGCTGCTTCACGCGTGCCACAGCACAGACAAGTCCACGAAAGAGAAAATGGCCGATTTTAAAAAAAAAAATGACCAGAATCACTGCAGCTTCTACATAGTCCGAGAGTTAAGTAAATACCTAAAATCAGAGAAAAATATGTTTTTAAATGTGTCTGTGGAGTCTCCTGCTTATGACATAATCACCTGTGGCTTGATATGCAAATTAGGTGTCTTTTGCATATCAGGCCACAGGTGAGGTCATAAGCAGTAGACTCCACAGACACATTTTTCTCCTAATTTAGGCATTTGCTTGCAATTCTGCTAACCCAATGTATAGATAATTTTCCCCCACTTTTTAATCTCTACATTCACATTCTCAGCTATGTTTAGGTGATACAGTCCCTTTCAAACCTACTTACCACTAGAGATAATGGTTTAAAGGTCCACTGTCCGTAAGCTGACCTATTTGATTGTGGGATCTGACTAGCATGATCCACCTCTAGCTTATTTTTGCAGTTTCTGAGCAGTTGCACCCCAAAGCTCCTTTTCACACCGTTACACTCCCCGCCCCCCCCCCCCCCCCCGTTGCCCAGTCTTCTCCATGCTGCTAATACTTGCTCTGATTCTCCACCTAGCTTCTCCTTCAGACGAACCCATACCACGTGGACTCCCTGCTACAGCTCAGTGACGTGTGCCGCCAGCACGAGGACCAGGAAATGGCAAGGGATTTAATAGGTAATCGGCACCGAGCGGCATATCAAGGCCGCTGCAGACACATGGCATGATTGTCCACACTCACACTGACTTTTTCCTTATATAGAGAGAGCCCTGTACAACCTCGAGTGCAGCTTCCATCCCATGTTTAGTTTCACCAGCGGGATCTGCAGGTTGGACTACAGCCGAGCAGAGAACAGGTCAGAATAAACACTACAATAAACCTTCTGACCTTGACCCTTAGGGCTTTGTGAAAGAAGGAGCTGTGGGGAATTGACAAGATCATTACTGAGCAGTAAAAAGTGAATTTAATTCCCGTCAAAAATGGGGGGGGGGGGGGGGGGTACTGGGGTTTTTTCCCCAAAAATGTTTGATATTTGTTTTTGCATGCTCCACCCCCTGGATCATACTTGAAAATTCTAGCATACAGTTGTATACTCAAAGTTCCATCTGCCTATTGCTGCATGTGTCTTGATCGCTCCCATCTTGATTCTCTTGGATCTTTGGTAGTGTAACAGTGATCTCTCTCTTCTTTGCTCCCAGGGGCTTCTTCCTGGCCCTTTTCAAGCATATGTATTTCTTGGAGAAAAGAGGTTGCCCGAGAACTGCCCTGGAGTTTTGTAAACTTATCCTCAGGTGAGTGCTCACTTGGATTAGTAGGTAAAGAGTCATCAGAACATCGACATTCATCCTAAAAACAAGGATCATTGTATTAAATAATCTTGAAGACGGTGCTGTCTATAACTTTAAGACTGTGTAATTCTATGTCTATCCATTCCTGGGATATTAGATCTCATTGCATTTATCTCTTCAGGAAGCTGTGGGAATATATATCTAAATTTCACTAGGAAGCAATTTAACCTTGCACTCCTTACTTCCTGACCAGGGGGCTGGGGGAAGCAATTTAACCTTGCACTCCTTACTTCCTGATCAGGGAGCTGGGGGAAGTAATTTAACCTTGCACTCCGTACTTCCTGACCAGGGAGCTGGGGGAAGCAATTTAACTTTGCACTCCTTACTTCCTGACCAGTTAGCAGGGGGAAGCAATTTATCCTTGCACTCCTTACTTCCTGATCAGGGAGCTGGGGGAAGCAATTTAACATTGCACTCCTTACTTCCTGATCAGGGAGCTGGGGGAAGCAATTTAACCTTGCACTCCTTACTTCTTGATCAGGAAGCTGGGTGAAGCAATTTAACCTTGCACTCCTTACTTCCTGATTTGGAAACTATTTATCTTTATACTCTTCACTTCCTCCCTTATTCTTTTACCCTTTACCGTTTCTACCGAAAGAATGAAAGATTGTAACGGGTATCTACTACCCTTTCTGCAACAAAGAGTGTACAGACACGTTACAGTAATAGTAACCAGGCCCTTTCTCCCTGTTTTGTATCATTTATGAAGGATACATCTGTACAGTTTAAAAGATATCCCATAGGTCTTTGAGAAAGGAATTTCAAACTGAAGGGCAAAGTAGAGTTGGAGACACTTTTCAATTAAGTTTTGAAATTTCCTGCAATTGCCCATGGGGTTTCTGTATGTCAGTCATGTAAGATTGTGGGGAGGAAAATATTTGTAAATAAGGAACAGTTGGGAAACGTGACTGGGGAGTTGGTGGGCAACCAGAATAGAGGAGGAGCCAGAGACTCAGAGGAGCTGTGCAAGATGCTGGTGCTGGAGTAGAAGAAAAGGGTGCACAGAACATGCTGGAAAGTCCTTGATCCGTTGAGTCTTCCAGCACAAAAAAAAAAAAATGTAAGGGTTAATTCCTCATAAAGTATGCATCATTTCTATTGATGTTATTTGCTGTAACATATAAACTTCCCTCCTTGACGTAGCTTTGATGAGGAGAAGGACCCCCTGTGTATGCTGCTGCTGATCGATTTCCTGTCTTTACGAGCTCGGGAGTACGCCTTCCTTGTCCGCGTGTTCGAAGAGTGGGAGGTGAGTGGGCAATGGGACGGAAAAGAGAAACCGCCGCCCTGCTGGGCAAGCGGATGACTCCAATGCTCTTCATTCAATAACACGGGGAACGAGACATGACTGTGAAGGATGTCAGGTCTATTAGCTTGGATTACAGGGCTCTGTTATTCTAGAAGACCTTCAGGTACGAGCAAACACCACATGCTAAACACCATTGTTTCCCAAAGAACTGGCCATTATTTGCAGCCCTGACGGGAAGAGGGACCCTATAACAAGTTAACTCGTCATGCTGCTAAGCCGAGCGCACTGCCATCCGGTGTGAAACCGGTCCGGGACTCAGCCTTGCACCTAAGGCAATGTTCCTGGACTCGATCGCGGTGGGTTCCCGACTATGCAATCGCCTCCGATTCACTCCCTGTACTTCACATACTGATTGTGAAGCACAGAAAGTAACAGGCAAGGGGGGGGGCGGGGCGGTTAGGGGGACAAACCATTTCCTGTAAAAAATAGTTAACCCTTCCCATCCTTTACTGATCAGTATGTTACTGTGATCAGTTTCCTTCCTACTTTATGGTCCTCATTTAGTTTTTTTCTGTTATTGTTGCAATTTTACACCCCCCCCCCCCCCCCACAAATTATATAAATGATAGGTTATTTCAACCCGTATATTAAAATACTAATTCAAGCTTTCAGGATGGCTAGCAGATCAATAGCGCACCTTTAGATGACCCGCTCTTTCCGACTCTAACGGCTTCTGTATCTATTTGCAGACTCTTCGGAACCTATCCCAGCTGCCCAACTTTGCGTTCTCTGTGCCCCTGGCTCTGTTCCAGATCAGCCAGCAGGATAACCTCTCAGAGTCCGAAAAAAGAACCTCCCTAGACCGAGCAAATTACCTTGTGCAACAAGCTCTTCTCATGTTCCCTGCAGGTAAGCGGCATCATCAGGTCCACAAAGTTATGGGTTTTGTACTTTCCTTTTAATGTTTTGGACTCATTCAGAAGTTCTCTGGTAACTCCTAGCTCGCCCCAGAACAATTGCCCTGTAATGTTTCAGATTTGGCAAAGATATCCAAGTTCTGCGATCTCACCCATGTCTCTCTGCTTCCGTTCCCAGTCCTCTTGCCGCTGCTGGATTGCTGTGGAGTCCAGCCTGATGCTGCCGTGTCGTCACATTCCTTTTTCGGAGCAGTGGCACAGTATAGGTAATATTGATGCCGCCAAGCTTTCATAAAAAGTGTTCGCTCTGTAAGTTAGGAAGTCTTTATAAAAGTGAACCAT
The DNA here is from genome assembly GCA_036172795.1 of Pelodytes ibericus. Lineage (NCBI taxonomy): Eukaryota > Metazoa > Chordata > Amphibia > Anura > Pelodytidae > Pelodytes > Pelodytes ibericus. Next base: position 195,784,158 of record CM069862.1, read on the forward strand.
GTGTAAAGAGACACGCCAGTCACTGTTATAACTTAGGGCACCCTCGAGACTTTGTATCATATTCTCTCCTCTCTCCACCAGTGCCCTGGCATCAGTTTGCCCCCAAAGTCTCCTAGTGCTTGTGGAGCCTCTCCATGCAACGGATTATAGAGGATCCCATATGACTGCAGTAGTACTTCCATTCCCCTAAAAGGGGCTCTGTCAATCTAAACATGGCTTATACTGTGAACGTAGAGAATAAAAAGAGGTTGAAATTGCAGCAAATGCCTCAATTAGGAGAATGTGTTTGTTTTTGTTTTTTTAAATGTGTCTGTGGAGTCTCCTGTTTATGACATCATCTGTGGCTTCATATGCAAATGACACATCTCCCACTGAGAATATTTGCATATGAAGTCACAGGTGATGTCATACACAGGAGATTCCACAGACTCATTAATGCCATATTTTTTAAAACTTACCAGGAAAGGTTAAAGCATCTTAACATGCATAGCTTGGAGGAAAGACGTAACAGGGGGGATATGATAGAAACATTTAAATACATAAAGGGAATCAACACAGTAAAGGAGGAGAGTATATTTAAAAGAAGAAAAACTACCACAACTAGAGGACATAGTCTTAAATTAGAGGGGCAACGATTTAAAAGTAATATCAGGAAGTATAACTTTACTGAGAGGGTAGTGGATGTATGGAATAGCCTTCCAGCAGAAGTGGTAGAGGTAAACACAGTCAAGGAGTTTAAGCATGCATAGACACAAGGCTATCTTAGCTATAAGACCGGGAACGGGGGACTAATAAAAAAAATTCATAAAAAATTGGGCAGACTAGATGGGCCGAATGGTTCTTATCTGCCGACACAGTCTATGTTTTTTCTCTAATTCTGATAACACGCTGTATAGATCATTTTGTTATTCTCTACAGTCACAGTTTAGGTTGACAAAGTCCCTTTAATTATGTCAACATAAGTGTGTATTGTTCAAAGTGAATCTTCTCTTTTGTAATAATTATATATGTGATTCGAGACATCACTTTTAGCCTGTAGTACAGCTGCCAGGAGCCACTCTTGGACCATGTCAATCATATACATCTGAGAAAACAAGTGGTCATGTGTGCAGCACGTGGCTGATTATATAAGCTATTGAAATACAATGGATCTAAAGTGACTTTGGATTCCTACCCAGAGGCATGTAATGGAAATCTTCAGTCCATTCTGCACTCGTTTAGCATCACATGTGATCACTTCCTTTATAAACATTGGGAAAATACGTTTTACTGCAGGGAAATTCTAAAAGGGCAGCTTGTTCATCTTTCTAGATTGGTGATGGCTAACCTTGGCATTACCAGGTGTTTGAGAAAACAACATATCCCATGAAGCTCAGTCAGTCATGAATACATTTGGCGCTCTTGGATTGCTGGGGGGGGGGGTCCCGTTTTCATGTTGCAGTGTCCTTCTAGGCAGCTTGTTAGTCCTTCTAGGCAAGTGATGGCTAACTTTGGCACTGTAAATGTTTGGGAACGACATATCCCATGATCTTGGCGAGTGCCAAGGTTAGCTACCACTGTTCTATTATATTTTATAAAGTAATTTTATTTATTTATTTTGCTACAAAAAGGATCATACATATAATTAGCTTAATGGAGATCACGACATCTGCAGGGTTTTGGGATTTTTAGGAATATTAATGCAATTAACAAGAGAAAAAGAGAAACATTAAAAACAGGAGGGGGGGTCTATTTAACCCCTTCGCGACCTTACGACGAGTTAAGTCGTCATATGAGCCGCAGCATTAGCGACCTTCAGTCTAGACCGTGCGCACCGCCAGCCGGCATCCTCTGCAGCAGTTTTCAAGTTAAATCACTGAGAAAGTCATTAGCCATTACTGTGGAATAAGCCTCTTCTGTGTTGAACTCTACAGTCAGTGGTGTGATTTTAACACAAGAACTGTTACACTTTTTGTGCATATTAGGAAAGCAAAATTGTTGGAAAAAAAAAATGATCCGACTTTTTATTCTTTTAGTTTTACATAAGTGATTTATTAGAATAAAAAAGAAAAGAAATTGGGGCGCTGTAGGTGGAGCTTCCCCTTTTATCTTTGGTAATGGCACAAGATAGGGGTTTTACAACCAGGGACCCTAAGTGGTGGTGGGGAATTTAGATGCCTTTATCCATAGTTCCAAAATAAATTCAGATCAGTCAGATGCTCTACTGAAATGTTTATCTTTTTATTGTGCAATTCATGCAAAAATAAAATGACTCGCACACTCTGCGGGGGGGGGGGGTCATTTGGGCGGGGGGCAACGACAAAAAGAATCATGTGTTTCACGCTAACTGCACTTACTCAAAAAACTCTACGGTGTTTGGAATACACCGCTACAAAGCTGGCAGGCCTACAAACTACTGCCTGTTCAAAGGTCATACAGAAACAAGTGACGGAGAGAGCGTAGCTGTCTGTGGCAGCACTGTCTGTCTGTGCGTTTTATCTGTAGTGTACCCTCTTCCATAATTGTGTGCTTTGCTGTAGAGCTGGGAATTAACTAGACATCTTTAATAAGAGGTGCACGCATTCTCCAACACTTGGTCACTTTTTTTATTTTTTTTTATGTATTTATTTCTGTGATGCCCAGCCAGCCCCCAGCCCTGTCCCAGCTGGTGGCTCTGTATGTCGGAAGATGCCACGGCCTGTGGAAGGAACCGGCGGTGATGTTATGGTTGGAGCAGAACGTGCGCGAGGTGTTACGGAGAGTGGACAGCGGTGACCCGTTCACGAAGGAGTGCGAGCAGAGGTGAAACCAAAAAATATATTTAAAAATGAAATGGAGGGCATGTCTTGTAGAACACGAGCCAAGCAAATAATATATCCGAGCGTGTTAAAACCTTTTTCACTACCGGCAGACTGCCTGAGCATGATGCAAGTCGTACTCCGCGACATCATGCATTTAGTTTAGTCCGCGTTCAGCAAGAATCAAAGGCCCACTGTTGTTTCGCACTTGTATACAGGAGGCTATTTCTCTGCACCACTTGTGACTTTAAGTAAAGCCACCATACCTCAATTGATCACTGCAAGTCCAGTCTTTGTTTATTGAATAGAGCCCAGAGCTCCAGTATGTAGCGGGGCTTGTTATACAACAGATATGGGATACGTATGAGGGGTGAAGGTTCAAAAGTTGATAATGACAATATAAAATATTATCATCTTATATCTAGGGCCAGCGGGCATATTGCATCATTGGGTTCTTTTGTACAATGGAACCAATCAGCACAGCTGAGAGGTTCCAAATGGCCGCAGCTTATGGTTGAAAAGAAAAAAAGAGTTACACAATTTGAGTAAAAGGTTATCATTCTCAACCCGGTGGAACTTTTTGTACCTCAGAATAAACCAGAATATACCTCTGAATAAATCTCCTTCTAAATGGTTGTGGTTTTATTGTTTTAACCCCTTAGTGACGAGACATTTTCAACTTGACTTTCCCTTGGTGACAATGGCTGTTTTGACATTTCTGGGGTGTTTGTGTTTAGCTGCAATTTTCTTCTTTCTCAGATACTGTACCCACACAACTTATATGGTGTTTTTATCGTCATAAGAAGGGCTTTCATTAGATACCATTATGTTCATCATATCTTATAATTTACTACAAAAAAAATGATGAAAAATTTAAAAAAAACAACACTTTTTCTAACTTTGACCTAAAATATAATTTACACAAATACAATCATTAAAAAAGACCCCGTCTAAATAGTTTCTAAATGTTGTCCCGAGTTCAGAAATATGCATGTTTCCATATTTTTCGGTATTTGTTTGCGACTTATGGGGCAAAAAACAAAAATAGTGTATAAGAATAATAGTTTGAGTAAAAACATTTTTTCGCCTTGAGCATAGGGGGCATATTGCATCAGCCGCTCCCTTTTTTTTTTTTGTACAGTGGAACCTGTCGGCTCAGGTGATTAAAATCCAGTTTTGAATGGCTGCAACTTTTATAGTGTGAAAAAAAAAAATATATAGATATATATAAAATTCTCTCTGAGGAGGTTGTTTAGCTTCTCAAGGAAAGAACTCGTATCATTACACCTTAATTATAGTGAGACTAAACTGAAACCCAAGTATAAACAAAAGTATAAACACAAACTTCAAACAACAGAGTACTTATTCCACAAATGTTTTCCTTCTTGGCAAACGCACCAAAGGGGACAAACTCATAACACCCAGGGCCAGGAGATATTGTAAGGCTCCACTTGTACTTTATAAATGTATTCTTTTTATAGCTTTTTTTTTTATGGTGATGATTATCAAATGTTTTCCATTGCCAGAAGGAAGGTTCGGTATCTGAGTGCTCCTAGAAACATATACCGTCACGTCATCCTATCTGAGATTAAGGGAGCTAGCACGGGACTGCCTCTGGTAAGAAACGCACTGGGTGCTTTTGGGGGGCGGGGGGGTGTCTGTATGCACCCAGGATTAGCAAATGACTGGTTATATAAGCAATCCTTTTCATGTTTATATTTCTCAGAGCGGATTGGTGTTCTAGAATGGACTTATTTTGACACATTGGCGATACCCTACGCGTTTCGCCTATAATGAATGCCGAGATTTGACAGGGAATAATACAAATCCATGAAGTGCATTCTGTACATTAGCTCTTTTTTTAAAATGAGTGTGTCTAGTATTAGGATAAACTGACATATATCATCTGACCGGCAGCTGCTATAATTCCATGGGAAGGAGGCAGCCCGGTCAGGTTGGCGACTATCTCTCTGCTTGCTTAGGGAGAGCCCTTGTTCTGATTGGCTGAGTGTGCGCTGATACTGCCAGCATCGCCGAGGGATTTACTTGGGACATTTTTTTTTAACCCTTGCTAAAAACTTTAGTTGTCCTTTTAACTAGATAAATTAGGTTGGGTATTATTCCTTTAAATATCATATGGATAAGAAAACTTTGTTTCGGTAATTCCAACCATGCTTGTTCTGTCCCCAGGAAGTGACATCACAACCTGTGCTAGGATTTGATCCTCTACCTCCTACAGACTCCATTATGTCTTACACACGACCGGAAAGGTAATTGCAGTATGTGTGTATATATCCTAGAGCTCCACAGTAATGTGCAGTATGTGAGTGTAGATCACAGAGCACCACAGCAATACAACTCTCAGTAATGTGCAGTATGTGAGTGTAGATCAAAGAGTTCCACAGTGATACAACTCACAGTAATGTGCAGTATGCATGTGTATATCACAGAGCTCCACAGCAATAAAACTCACAGTAATGTGCAGTATGTATGTGTATATCACAGAGCTCCACAGCAGTAAAACTCACAGTAATGTGCAGTATGTGAGTGTAGATCAGAGTTCCACATTAATACAACTCACAGTAATGTGCAGTATGTATGTGTATATCACAGAGCTCCACAGCAATAAAACTCACAGTAATGTGCAGTATGTGAGTGTAGATCAGAGTTCCACAGTAATACAACTCACAGTAATGTGCAGTATGTATGTGTATATCACAGAGCTCCACAGCAATAAAACTTGCAGTAATGTGCAGTATGTGAGTGTATATCACTGAGCTCCACAGCAATAAAACTCACAGTAATGTGCCGTATGTGAGTGTAGATCACAGAGTTCCACAGTAATAAAACTCACAGTAGTGTGCAGTCTGCGTGTGTGTATTACGGAACTCGATAATGTCTTTTTATTAACCTACTGTTCTTTTCTTTTCTCTACAGGATCAACCGGCCGCTTAATGAAGGCACCTTTTCACTATTCCTCAGATCTTTATTGCCAAGCTTCAATTTGGAGGTGGGTGCTATGATCTCAGAAGTTGGTTACTGTCTGATTTTTCTGTGTAATAAATCTACCTGTACAACTTTCTCTGTGATCCACATTTACCTCCCTGTTTTTATAAGGTACAAAGATATAAGCAAACTATATTTGGAAATGTCTTGATCTATACATGTTAGTATATCATGGAGCTCCACAGCAATACAACTCACAGTAATGAGCAGTGATTGAGTCTTTTAGAGTTCAGCAGTAATCAAAGTCACATGGAAGAGCAGTGTATGAGGCCATCGCAGAGCTCCACATCAATAAAAATCACAGAAGTGTATGAGTGTATCACAGAGCTCCACAGCAATGTCCAGTGTATGAGTGTATCACGGAGCTCCACAGCAATGCCCAGTGTATGAGTGTATCACAGAGCTCCAAAGCAATGCCCAGTGTATGAGTGTATCACAGAGCTCCACAGCAATGTCCAGTGTATGAGTGTATCACGGAGCTCCACAGCAATGCCCAGTGTATGAGTGTATCACAGAGCTCCAAAGCAATGCCCAGTGTATGAGTGTATCACAGAGCTCCACTGCAATGTCCAGTGTATGAGTGTATCACGGAGCTCCACAGCAATGTCCAGTGTATGAGTGTATCACGGAGCTCCCCAGCAATGTCCAGTGTATGAGTGTATCACGGAGCTCCCCAGCAATGTCCAGTGTATGAGTGTATCACGGAGCTCCACAGCAATGTCCAGTGTATGAGTGTATCACGGAGCTCCACAGCAATGTCCAGTGTATGAGTGTATCACGGAGCTCCACAGCACTGACCAGTGTATGAGTGTATCACAGAGCTCCACAGCAATGTCCAGTGTATGAGTGTATCACGGAGCTCCACAGCAGTGTCCAGTGTATCAAGGAGCTCCACAGCAGTGTCCAGTGTATGAGTGTATCACGGAGCTCCACAGCAATGTCCAGTGTATGAGTGTATCATGGAGCTCCACAGCAGTGTCCAGTGTATGAGTGTATCACGGAGTTCCACAGCACTGACCAGTGTATGAGTGTATCACAGAGCTCCACAGCAATGTCCAGTGTATGAGTGTATCACGGAGCTCCACAGCAGTGTCCAGTGTATCAAGGAGCTCCACAGCAGTGTCCAGTGTATGAGTGTATCACGGAGCTCCACAGCAATGTCCAGTGTATGAGTGTATCATGGAGCTCCACAGCAGTGTCCAGTGTATGAGTGTATCACGGAGCTCCACAGCAGTGTCCAGTGTATCACGGAGCACCACAGCAGTGTCCAGTGTATGAGTGTATCACGGAGCTCCCCAGCAATGTCCAGTGTATGAGTGTATCACGGAGCTCCCCAGCAATGTCCAGTGTATGAGTGTATCACGGAGCTCCACAGCAATGTCCAGTGTATGAGTGTATCACGGAGCTCCACAGCAATGTCCAGTGTATGAGTGTATCACGGAGCTCCACAGCACTGACCAGTGTATGAGTGTATCACAGAGCTCCACAGCAATGTCCAGTGTATGAGTGTATCACGGAGCTCCACAGCAGTGTCCAGTGTATCAAGGAGCTCCACAGCAGTGTCCAGTGTATGAGTGTATCACGGAGCTCCACAGCAATGTCCAGTGTATGAGTGTATCATGGAGCTCCACAGCAGTGTCCAGTGTATGAGTGTATCACGGAGTTCCACAGCACTGACCAGTGTATGAGTGTATCACAGAGCTCCACAGCAATGTCCAGTGTATGAGTGTATCACGGAGCTCCACAGCAGTGTCCAGTGTATCAAGGAGCTCCACAGCAGTGTCCAGTGTATGAGTGTATCACGGAGCTCCACAGCAATGTCCAGTGTATGAGTGTATCATGGAGCTCCACAGCAGTGTCCAGTGTATGAGTGTATCACGGAGCTCCACAGCAGTGTCCAGTGTATCACGGAGCACCACAGCAGTGTCCAGTGTATGAGTGTATCACGGAGCTCCACAGCAATGTCCAGTGTAGGAGTGTATCACGGAGCTCCACAGCAGTGTCCAGTGTATCACGGAGCACCACAGCAGTGTCCAGTGTATGAGTGTATCACGGAGCTCCACAGCAATGTCCAGTGTAGGAGTGTATCACGGAGCTCCACAGCAATGTCCAGTGTATGAGTGTATCACGGAGCTCCACAGCAATGTCCAGTGTATGAGTGTATCACGGAGCTCCACAGCAATGTCCAGTGTATGAGTGTATCACGGAGCTCCACAGCAATGTCCAGTGTATGAGTGTATCACGGAGCTCCACAGCAATGTCCAGTGTATGAGTGTATCACGGAGCTCCACAGCAGTGTCCAGTGTATGAGTGTATCACGGAGCTCCACAGCAGTGTCCAGTGGATGAGTGTATCACGGAGCTCCACAGCAATGTCCAGTGTATGAGTGTATCACGGAGCTCCACAGCAATGTCCAGTGTATGAGTGTATCACGGAGTTCCACAGCAATGACCAGTGTATGAGTGTATCACGGAGCTCCACAGCAATGTCCAGTGTATGAGTGTATCACGGAGCTCCACAGCAATGTCCAGTGTATGAGTGTATCACAGAGCTCCACAGCAATGTCCAGTGTATGAGTGTATCATAGAGCTCCACAGCAATGTCCAGTGTATGAGTGTATCACGGAGCTCCACAGCAGTGTCCAGTGTATGAGTGTATCACGGAGCTCCACAGCAGTGTCCAGTGTATGAGTGTATCACGGAGCTCCACAGCACTGTCCAGTGTATGAGTGTATCACGGAGCTCCACAGCAATGTCCAGTGTATGAGTGTATCACGGAGCTCCACAGCAATGTCCAGTGTATGAGTGTATCACGGAGCTCCACAGCACTGTCCAGTGTATGAGTGTATCACGGAGCTCCACAGCAATAAAACTGTACAGTTTGTGAATGGCCAGCACAATGCACAGGTGACTATATTGATGTTGTAAAATGGGAATGATTTCTAACAGTCGAGGAAGATTAATTGCTTTATTTCCTTGTAATCTAGCAGTCCTTCCAATATAATGTTTACCCACAGGGGTTTATGCAGCTTGTTCTTCAGGCTCCGAGGTCTAGGCCTATAGAAAAACACCTCTAAATGAGGGGGGAAGTTAATGGGTAGTTTTCCTGTTGACTTCGATTTACTTATCCATCCTCCTTTATTTGTTTTTATTTAAACAGGCCGAGCCTCTTCAGGAAAGGGAGGAAGCAGGGGCCGCTAGAGACTTGAACGGAGGCGTAAACAGGCTCATGGCTGCAATGAGAGACATGCTGGCCAACATCCAGTTCCAAGAGCCACCCCGTGAGGACAATCAGGATGAGGAGGCAGACGCCGAGTGGGACTGACCTCTACCCCCATACTGCACCCATACTGCTCTCCCACCCAAGGACACTGGCTCTCTCTGTGTCATTTCCTGTCCAATAAATGCTGACCCTCCCAACCATGTGTCCGATCTGGATCTTTTTGGGATTTGGGGGTATTATTTTTAGAGCCGTCAAGGCTCAGCAGCTGAAGGAACTGATTGGTATGTGTGCGGCGGAGAGTTTGGTTATGTAGCGTCTGGTATCGGGAGCATATAGACTCCTGAGTGAGGCAGCGAGGGAGAGGACTCCCCTCGTTAATAGATCCCATGTGAGCCTTGACTCTCCTCTTTAAAAATTATACATAGTCACAAGGAAAAATTGTCATTTTCTGCAGATGAAATGGAACCTTTGTTCCAAATAAAGTAAATTAAATAAAATGATGAACTGTCCTGACTTCCCATATCTATGGAGCTGTTGGAACAGCTAGTGCTGCTTGTTTATTGGATTCTTGTTATGAGTGGGATCCAGACAATATTGTATCTTCCACACGGCACACAAGGCACTCGCCTAGGGCGGCACTTTGCCAGAGGGTGTTAAAGCACACTTCTGGTGCTTCAAACATTTTTTCACTCCCTCCCCCACCATTCAGCAAGCTTTAGCTCCTTCCAATTAATCGTGGTGATGGGGCTATCTAATGGGGTGACTGGGCATTTAATGTGTGTGCATTGTGGGTGATGGGGCATGTCGAGGGTGTGCAACGTGGGTGATGGGACACTTCGTAGCTGTGCAATGTGGGTGGGTGGGGTGCCCTAATTTTGTCTGCCTAGGGCAGCACAAAACCAAGATACACCACTGGATCAAGGATTGTATATTCAAAATAGGGGACTATTTAAAGAGAAAATATATTCTTAGAAAACATTAGGCATTTTGAGCCTTTATGTAATCTATTGAGACACTAATCACTCTCGCAACTTTCCGAAGTAAACCAATTGGTTCCTGTGTGCGGCCATCTTGTATTTGTTCTAGGTAGCGTGAGTGTTTGCTTCTGGGTTTTGATGATTGACTTTTCTTTCCCCTTCGTGACCCATTAGTTCCATTGCACTAGCTCATGAAATGGAATTGACTGGGAAGGGACAAAGGGGGTCACCTAAACATAGGTTTTACTTTAAATGTAGACCGGAAGAAAAGGGATATATGAGCAGAATTGCGAGACAATTTGAGAAAGTAAAACATATTAAACTGTCTCTTGTTTATGACCTCACCTTGTGGCTTGATATGCAAATGACACATTCCATTGGGAAGTAGTTAATTTGCATATCAAGCCACAGGATGTCATGAATAGCAGAAGCCACAGATACATTTTTATTCTCTCAATTCGTGCGTTTTCCTGCAGTTCTGCTATCTAGGGATAGAACATTTGAAATCCTTGTTTATTCTCAAGATTTGCAGTCTAAACAATATTTAGGTGGCTGTGTCCCTTTGAGTCGGAAACTCAGTGTTTAGTTCTCAGAGACCCCCCTGTGTCAAGCCAGCCACAGCCTAATGTTCAATGCCCTGTATTATTATTTTTTTGTGGTCTTGAAAAGCTGCAACAATCTTCACGCCCATGTGAAACATCAGGCTGTGTATTTTTAGCCGGTGTTAGAATAGGTTCATTGATGGCGCTAAATGGCGTATCATCTGTCCCCTCCAGCTAAAAATGAAAACTAATGTGTGAGAGAGAGAGGGGGGAGAGGTTATGCCCCCCATCTTGTTTTTAATTTATGAGAAGCCTGGCAGCTCTCTGGGCTAATGCGCTTGCAATCATTGGCTTTTTATAGGGGTCTCACCCTGTTCTGAGGGGGGAACAACAACCCTATACGATTATTGCATTGTATATTTAATTTAAAGGAACAGTCAAATGTATATCTCTCCGTATATGATGATGATGATGACGACGATACAGCTACCGTAGAGGCTCCTGGGTGCCAGAGGTGGCCCCACTGCCATCACTGTGCTAGACAGTCCCTGGCTCCTCCCCACTGTGTGTGTAATTCTTAGTGCGTGTTAATTCACAGAGCCGTTGCTGGGTGAGGTATCAGGGAAGGTGAGCAGTTTGGGATTTTTTTGTTTTTTTCAAATGCATCAAGAATCTATTAAAAGCCCCTATGTCTGAATGTCACATCGGCACCTTTGGACCTTCCAGCCCCTCACCTATTAGGATGTCGCTGCCCCCTATTCCAATGATTAACAGAGATGTGTGCCAACTATTCACCTCTGGACCATCTCATGTCCTAGTGCCCAGGAAGATTCACTGCCTCTGGATACACATGAGACCACTCGAGTAATTGAGGGTCTCTCTCGGAACCCAGACCAGTTGCGACAAAATTAGAAACACATTTATTGAAGTTTAAACCCACATTACTGGGAGTTTTATTGCTTTGGATCTCTGTGATACACTCACACTGCACATTACTGGGAGATTCATTGCTTTGGATCTCTGTGATACACCCACACTGCACATTACTGGGAGATTCATTGCTTTGGATCTCCGATACACTCACACTGCACATTACTGGGAGATTCATTGCTTTGGATCTCTGTGATACATTCACACTGCACATTACTGGGAGATTCATTGCTTTGGATCTCTGATACACTCACACTGCACATTACTGGGAGATTCATTGCTTTGGATCTCTGTGATACATTCACACTGCACATTACTGGGAGATTCATTGCTTTGGATCTCCGATACACTCACACTGCACATTACTGGGAGATTCATTGCTTTGGATCTCTGTGATACATTCACACTGCACATTACTGGGAGATTCATTGCTTTGGATCTCTGTGATACATTCACACTGCACATTACTGGGAGATTCATTGCTTTGGATCTCTGTGATTCACCCACACTGCACATTACTGGGAGATTCATTGCTTTGGATCTCTGTGATACACCCACACTGCACATTACTGGGAGATTCATTGCTTTGGATCTCTGTGATACATTCACACTGCACATTACTGGGAGATTCATTGCTTTGGATCTCTGTGATACACCCACACTGCACATTACTGGGAGATTCATTGCTGTGGATCTCTGTGATACATTCACACTGCACATTACTGGGAGATTCATTGCTGTGGATCTCTGTGATACACCCACACTGCACATTACTGGGAGTTTTATTGCTTTGTATCTCTGTGATACATTCACACTGCACATTACTGGGAGATTCATTGCTTTGGATCTCTGTGATACACCCACACTGCACATTACTGGGAGATTCATTGCTTTGGATCTCTGTGATACACCCACACTGCACATTACTGGGAGATTCATTGCTTTGGATCTCTGTGATACATTCACACACACAACACGTTTTATTGCTGTGGAACCTTGTGATACAGATTACTGTGAGATGTATTACTCTGGCTCTCTGAGACATACTAACACACTGCACACTACTGGGAGTTGTATTGCTGTGGAGCTTCATGATATACACTAACAAACTGCACATCACTGTGAGTTGTATTGCTGTGGAGCTATGTGATACACTAACACTGCACATAACTGGGAGCTTTATTGTTGTGGAGCTCTGTGATACACTCACACTGCACATTACTGAGAGCTTTATTGTTCTGGAGCTCTGTGATACACCCACACTGCACATTACTGCGAGTTTTATTGCTGTGGAGCTTCATGATATACACTAACAAACTGCACATCACTGTGAGTTGTATTGCTGTGGAGCTATGTGATACACTAACACTGCACATAACTGAGAGCATTATTGTTGTGGAGCTCTGTGATACACTCACACTGCACATTACTGGGAATTCTATCGCTGTGGAGCTCTGTGATACATTCACACTGCACATTACTTGGAGCTTTATTGTTCTGGAGCTCTGTGATACACCCACACTGCACATTACTGGGAATTTTATTGCTGTGGAGCTCTGTGATACATTCACACTGCACATTACTTGGAGCTTTATTGTTCTGGAGCTCTGTGATACACCCACACTGCACATTACTGGGAATTTTATTGCTGTGGAGCTCTGTGATACATTCACACTGCACATTACTTGGAGCTTTATTGTTCTGGAGCTCTGTGATACACCCACCCTGCACATTACTGGGAATTTTATTGCTGTGGAGCTCTGTGATACATTCACACTGAACATTACTTGGAGCTTTATTGTTCTGGAGCTCTGTGATACACCCACACTGCACATTACTGGGAATTTTATTGCTGTGGAGCTCTGTGATACATTCACACTGCACATTACTTGGAGCTTTATTGTTCTGGAGCTCTGTGATACACCCACCCTGCACATTACTGGGAATTTTATTGCTGTGGAGCTCCATGATACACTAATAGACACCAAACATTCTGAATTCCTAAAACACAGGGACAAACATATAAAGAAAGTGGGACATAACTGTCCAAAAGTGCTAGGCACTTCGAAGTTATGCTATCGTCACACAGCTCACAGAGCCTCAGTGAGACTCATTTGATTAAACATAATCTTACAGCATTTCTGCTCACTCGATGAAGCTAATTCAAGCATTGATCGTCTCAGCCGGAAGCATGGTTAACCCAGGAACCAGTCCTTTTCTGCAGTATGTAAGCCGAGCACAGCAAGGAGCCTAACTGAACTAAGCTAACTTTAGTTCTAGCCAGCAGGAGAGAATTCACACAGCAGAATGAGCACAGCCATTGGTCAATAAAACAGTAGGAGATCCATGCAGATCACAGAGGGCCATTGGCTACTACAGGTCTGGTTCTCGCTGTTGGGGGTCCAGTGAGTCACAGCCTCGAAGGCACAAATAACCTACAACTGAAAACTCACTACGTACGCATCAGAGTCGTTCTCTGTCTTTAAGGGTCGAGTATCTGCTAGAGCTAGACCATAGTTGCCAACCATACTGAAGTTGATTGAGCAGTCCCATTTCTTGAGATTCTGCCCATCAAATTTGACACTGTCCTGGCAATATTTCTGTGCAGTACTGTGCACTTGTGTTTAAGGACAACTGTTGGAAAACAATTTATGCTTGATTCGTTTTAAACAGAAATGCTTTATTGGAAAAATACAAATTAAACACCATATTGAGCCCTCTTTGCTAAGTATAGATTTATCAGGAGGCGGACATGTTGTTTAGAATCTTGGGTCAGATGTCACCTTCATCTGACCAAACATGTCTGCCCCCTGATAGAGATACAGTGCTTTATTTATATATATTTTTTTAAAAACATTTCTATTTAAAATTCCAACATGATGCAAGCTTTCAGTTAAATACAGCTTCATTTTTTGTTGACAATTGTCCTATAAAAGACACGAAGAAGACAAGTTTCTGTACGAGGTAAGACTTACAGTTGCCATCTTTTTCTTCAGAAAAATACCGGCCTTGCATCTGTCTCCATAGACTCAACATTAACCTGCTGTCAATTATTTTTACCAGCCAGGTGGCAACCCTAGGTAGACTAGAGTCATGCAACTGGGGTTGCCACCCTTTCTTAAAAAAAATACCGGCCTTGGTACCATCTCCATAGACTTAACATTGGCCTGATGCCAATATTTTACAGGCCAGCCTGTAAAATACCAGCCAGGTGGCAACCCTACATGCAACATGCGTGTGACATCAAACAACACGCATCACCCTGCCTATATTTGGCACCGCCCCTGACGTATCACAGGAGGGATAGAGCAGATGTTTGGGAACTACATATCCCATGATTCTCATTTGCCTTTACACCAGACTGAGAATCATGGGATATGTAGATCTAAGTAGTCTTGGTTGTAAATAGGGTTGACATTTATTTTACCAGCCACATATAACTTTTACAGTATGTCGAAGTCACATGTGGCCGGCTCAAAATGGCCGACGTGGCAACCCTGGTTATAAAAGATATCGGCATACTGCAGAGCATCCGCCCCTTCCACTGCCCCTTGCAAGATATAATATATGATTATATTAAAAAAAAAATATTCTAAAAACTATTCAAACTAAACGGTTTTACTATAAGCAGTTGCGCTGAAACTCGGGCTGGGATCTGCGTGGGTCCTGCACACATATTTCGCTAAATCCTGGACTTTGTGCATGAAAGAGGGGTTTGCAGGGAGCTGGCAAGGGAATTTCAAACTTCAGGCCAAAGTAGCCGAGTTGGAACAATTCTCCATCTTTGCTGTACAGTCACACTGTAAATACCATTTAGGTGACTGAGCCCCATTAACTTACTGATATCCCACACTGCATAACTGAACCCAACGGTATTTATGTGTCTATTATGACTACTGTAAATACATGAAGCGTGGCTTAAAAAAAAAATAATAACTTTAGAGATAATGTGAAGCATTGGGATGATAGAGAAGAAAGGGTAGCGTGAATTCTTTCAGTTATTAAATGCCAGTATATTCCAAGAAGTATTTGGCATATGGAAGTATTTGGGAATACCTAAGTATTTTTTCTTAGGTATTCCCCTAAGAAAAAAAAGGAGGGGAGAAATTGAACGGCTGGTTGAGAATTATAGGAGTTGCGTTTTTTTTTTTCAACCTTTTTTTTTTTTTCTTTCTACCGTGCCCTTTGAGATAATAATCAAGTGGATTAAACTATAATCTGTTTGACTCTTTCCTCTACGAGTTTGACCTCCTAAATGTGACATTGTCTTGTTTTGTCAGTCGTAGGATGGGAGAGTCTACTTTCTGATGTTTCATAACCATCTCACTGCCTGTGGCCTCTGGAGTCATGAGGGTTAGTTAGTCCATCCTGCTGTCTAGGAGGGGCTGGGATGAATATGCCTTAAAGGACTAAGTAGAGAAAAGATGCATTATGTTTTCCAACCTCAGCTGGAGAAACACATTGCACCTCAGCAGAAGGGAGACGGCTCTGGCTGTAGAAAAATAGACCGCATCAACATCTCGACGCACTCTAGATAAAGATTTCTTCTGCCAGAGAGGTCACCCCCCATCACTGCCCAAAAGAGACGTGTCAAGATAGACGGCTGGATCGGGACTGAGTCAAGTAGAAGACCAACCAACACAGCAGTTTGGTATGTCCAAAGCACTGAGAGTAACTGGCCAACAACGAAACAATCTTTCCAGGAAAAGAACTTTAAGATCATTTTCTACCTTGTGGATTTTACTCGTGGAAAAAGATTTCAAAAAAAGAACTTTTCAAATAAGTCCAGATAAACTGAGACACATCTTCACTCTACATTAGCGACCGGCTGGTGGGGAATCCCGAGAAAGGAGACAAGACTTGCACCGGTGCTCATACGGAGCCAACAGGTAACAACACAATTTGTTTGACCAAACTGTGCTTCTCTGGAGAAGTTGGCTGGCTGGGAAGGGATGCCCTAGCAGTGGCTATACGAGTGGTTCTAGAATTGTGCTCCATGTTCTGGATCTAAAGGTCCTATGTGTGTGGAATTACAAAGAGGGACAGTTAGCTAAAAATAATTTAAATATTATGTATTCTGTGAATATAAGGACAAAAAAAAAATGATCTACACAGTGGGCTAGCAGAATTATGTACAGATGTTCCAAGTGGGTTTGTGGAGTCTCCTGGTTATGACATCACTTTGTGGATAAATATGCAAATTACACATTTCCCATTGAAAAGGATACAGGGAACATTAATGGGGCTGTATCACCTGAATATTGTTTTTACTGTGCATGTAGAGCATACAACATGATTGGAAATGATCTATACATTTTATAAGCAAAACTGCAAGCAAATGTCTAAATTAGGAGAAAAATGTGTTTTAAAATATGTCTGTGGAGTTTCCTGCTTATGACATCACCAGTGACTTAATATGCAAATGACATATTTACCATTGAAAAGCAGGTCATTTACATACCGTGACACAGATGATGTCATAAGCAGAAGACTCCACAGACATATTTTAAAACACATTTTTCTCCTAATTTAGACATCTGCTTGCAGTTTTTCTAATACAATGTATAGATCATTTTCAGTCATTTTCAATCATTTTTGTTCCACATGGAAAGTAAAGACAATGTGTAGGTGATACAGTCCCTTTAATACATTCTACAATTCTGGTTCACAGACTTTTTCTAGCTATAAAGATCGTATGTGTTTCTTCAAGTGGAACAACAAAGAGGAACCTAAAAGGGACTCCGTGAATATACGGAATTAAAAAAAAAAAACTTACCCCGGGTCCCCTCTGTTGATCCCCTTTGAAAATTAGTGTCTCACTATCTCAGCACCAGGCAGACTAATGGGCTGTGTGTGCTGACAATCAACATCCTCCAGTGCTGAAGCAGAGTCATGAGTAAACCGGCATGTAAGGGAATCCTTTTAGGAAGCAAGGGTTAAAAAAATAAAATATTATGGTCCCCTTGGACCTTATACTTAGACTCGGACTCTTTCAAACAGGTACTATCCGCCCTACCGTCTTCACTGTTATAGGAGAACAGCACTGCCCACAACCTGAGAAGTACACTCTAAACAGGTTGTCCCTCCATTAGGGCTATAAAATACCACCCACAATATTTATGGATGTCCAAAACCGCAGCTAGTTGTTTGGTTTAGATTCTTTTTTCTTTTCTTTCTTTTTTGTGTTTGTTTTTTTATTCTTTATTTTTCTTTGTTGACACATTAAAATATTAAAGATTTATCTGGATTAGGGCAATAGACTGGTAGACAAGACGTATTGCTGACTAAGCTAACTTCCTGTAATACGATAGGTTAGCCACCTTAATTTACTGTTGACAAAGCACGAATACCTGATAATATGATGTATTAAACCTCAAGCTCCAACATTGACCATAGATAAATGATGATACTCCCACGAGGAGCGGGATAACACTATTTTGGTTTCTCTCCAAGTAACTATATAGCTACCCGTTTTCACTATGTTTATGTGCTGTCTATATGTTCAGTTCTGCACTGCTAAAATATATACTTTTAAAGTATCAACTGGACTTCAATGACAACATAGTGGACAGGACACACTACAGACTAAATTAATTTACTATATCCCGATAGGCTGAACACCTTGATATCTTACTGACACAGCACTAGTATTTGATAATATGATGTACTTAACTCCATGTTCCAATATCAAACAAAGTATTATGTCAATGTCCCCAACCACCGTGAGATGAATAACACTACTCTGATCTCTGTTTGTGTAACTATATAACTGTCTACCTCTACTATGTCTTTGGGCCTATATAAATGGAAAACTCAATAAAGAAATATTAAATAAAAAAAATAAAAAAAAAATATTAAAAGATCTGTTTTACTTTGCAGTGCAGAGTGTTGGAAGTTTCATGAAAAAGAATACAACTCGGCTACTTTGGTCTACAGTTAGAAATTCCCTTTTCATTTCCCTACAGTTGCCCTGTATGAAGCCCAACGTGGTCATCCATTCCATATACCCACCACACTTTCTATAGATAATCCTTTTAGGGCTTTATTCATGAAAGAGGGACCTGCAAGGAATTGGCAAGGCAACTGCAACATCACGGCGAAAATAGACACGTTTGACATGGTGCAGAACTGCAAAAAACAATCCAACTCGCCTACTTTGGCCTTAAGTTTGCAATTCCCTTGTCAATGCCATCTTTCACGATTAAAGATTACCTTGAAGATTTGAGGTGTGTGTCTAATCCAGAAGTTCATGGTCATGTTCCGTTGGTTTCGGTTAAATTGAATTTGTTCCCTAAATATTCTTTACATTGCAAGAAAATGTGGCCTAATATGCAAATTACACATTTGCATATAGAACCAAAAGATGATGTCATAGACAAGAAAATGTGGGACACATTCTAAACCCATCTTATCCTAACCTGTGCTTTTACTTGCAATTCTGCTTACTCCGTGTGTCGATAATTTTTTGTATTTTTAGGTAAAAGACTCTTGTTTGTGCCATTTTTAATGTAGAATTGGTGTCATCCCATATAAGACACTATTATTGTATATATTGTGCTAATACATATTTACAGGGTCTAGTGTTAAATTGTTCTATTTGTCCTTCAGGTGACCTCTAGGAATGTCTTCTCTCCGAGTTCCGCGTTCATTGGTCAATGCCACCAATTCGAGCCTCCCCACGGATGCCAACCCATTGAACAATCAAACCTTCTCTCCGATGCATGTCCCAGAGGAGATCTTCCTGGCCCTGTGTCTGTTCACCCTAATAGAAAACATCTTGGTGGTTGTGGCCATCATAAAGAACCACAACCTCCACTCTCCAATGTATTACTTCCTCTGCTGCCTAGCGGTGTCCGACATGCTGGTCAGCATCAGCCACCTCTCCGAATCACTGTTCATGTTCCTGCTAAAGCACGGGGTTGTGGTCGTCAATCGGAAGATGGAGATCGAAGTGGACAACATCTTCGACATGATGATCTGCTGCTCTGTGGTGTCGTCACTGTCCTTTCTGGCAGCCATTGCCGTGGACCGCTACATCACCATCTTCTACGCCCTGCGTTATCACAACATCATGACACAGCGGAGGGTGCTAGTTGGCATCGGTGGGATCTGGCTGCTCAGCACAGTCTGTAGTGTCATTTTCATCATCTACTGGGAGAAAAGAGAAGTCATTCTGTGTCTCGTTGGCTTCTTCGTCTTCATGATGGCCTTGATGGTAGCCCTGTACATTCACATGTTTGCCCTGGCACGCCGCCACGCCCATAGCATCTCAACACTGCAAATGGGACAAAGGAGAAGATTCGCCCAGCCCCACACTGTCAATATGAGAGGGGCTATTACCCTATCTATCCTGTTGGGTATCTTCTTCCTCTGCTGGGGGCCCTTCTTCCTCCACTTGACCCTGATTTTATCCTGTCCTAAACACATCCTCTGCCTCAATTATTTCAAATACTTCAACGTCTACATCATCCTCATCATATGTAACTCTGTCATCGACCCGCTGATCTATGCCTTCAGAAGTCAGGAGCTGAGGAAGACGCTGAAGGACATTATGGTGTGTTCCTGGTGACAGGAGGAGAGGGGTGGTACACGGAGAACGGCATCATTGGGCTATGATCAGCCATAAAGTACGGCCAGAAGGTCCAAAGGTTCTCCTCGACGCCCCCCCTCCCCTGCCAGCTCATTCATATTAACTCAGGAGTCATTTTTAAGCTGGGGGGAAGATATGTACATCCATAGGATATAACCTCAACATCACTAAGGTGACCTCAAGTGGTCAATGCACAAACAGAATCACTCACTGGAGAAACAAAATAGCAGGTATATGTGTGGGGCAGAACTGAACATGGCTTTTAGTGTTGGCTAGGGGGGGGGGGGGGGGCGAGCTAGGCAGTGCCTAGTCAGTGAAGACTTGAGCCAGGCTATGGCAGATTCTTACGTTTCTAGGTTTTGGGGGTCCATAAGCATAAAACCAAATAAGGGCGGGCACATGATCTAAATGTCATCTCTCTGTAACTGTTTCTTCTCAGTTACGTGACCAGGGGGCCCTTCACCAAAGTGCTTCACCTAAGCATTTACTTCATATGCTAGAATGAGAGTGCTACCCCCTACTTCTGAAAAAAAAAAGTTGTAGCAAAATAAAATGGGTTCTGCTCAGATCGTTGTGAATTTTCCAAAAACCTCAGATGTTAAATATTTTCAGAGCAATAACCGCAGAGTACATTGGATTCTTCTTCCAGAATACGTGTCTCAGCAGTACCAGCCTCGTGCACAATCTGTCTGTGAATGACAGAAACTTGTGAGCCTCTGACTTCCAAGAATCCGGTTGGCAAGGCCCAATTGAATTATCTAAGACATCAACACTGCAGTACGCAGAGCTGGACAAACTCAAGTCTTCTGAGAACGTGGAACGCGCTGGGTTGTTTAGCACACTGATCTGGTTGGGATCACGGGACCGGGACACTGGGACTCTGATACAGTGCCAGTCAGTGGATGCCAATGATGGAATGACAACTCCTATGGGTGCGCCCTCTAACACCTGTGCCCACCCTCTTTATCACGATCACGTGCCTTCTTTACAGTTCCTCTCTACAATGCCAACTATAAAATTAACTCTTTGGGGGCTACTCAATAAAAATTGAACTGTGGGGATCGGGTATTAATAGCCAAGCAGTAAAGGTAGTCAAGTTGGAGACTGTTTACAGTTCACTTGCCAAGTCCCTTTTTAGTAAACAGAGGTGTACTAATGGTTGGGGACAGGGGGCACCCATGACCCTCACTAGCGACAGATGCAATGAGAACCCCAGGTTGCACCCCAACAAGCCTCCCAATTTTGAGGATCTGTTCCGCCAAGCTCTACCTGTGTTCCGTTTTACGGTACAGAGGTAGAACTCAGTGGGGCAGCGGGATTTGGGACTGTAATCCTGCAGTTCCAATCTAATGCTCTGGTATCTTTGACACCAGAACATGCATACTGGTTTTAGATGTACGGTAACTCTGACACAAGCTCCGCCCCCACAGAATCCCGCTTCGCTGGGGCAGAAGTTGGGAGGTATGCCCCAAGAGCACGACATTCCACAGTGGCGGGTGGATCCAGAGCGGATAAGAGGAAGTGTAGCGCTCGGAATGTTTAGAAACCCTTACAGCGCAGTGATTGGAAGAACAGGAACACGACCCATACAAATAGGATGATGCTGCGTGAGATACATGTGTACATGGCTACGCTGATTTTATGTGTATATATATATATATATATATGTTTGGTGTACATATGTGAATATAAATGTATTATGTCACAACTTGTCATCCGTGCTTTGAAACGCCCCTGTCTTTTGTCTTCAGCTCAGTTCTGACATCAGGGTAGGTATATAATGAATTTCTGTTTTTGGAGCAACTGTGTTAAAATCACTCATTATTTACAAATAACCAACATATGCCTTAACTATGCACAACGAGATAGGCATTTCTGACACTGTACAGACTGATAATTTGGTAATATTGGGGTGCAATACCCTCATTCCCCAGAAGAGAGCAGCATAGCCATTGCAGGGTTCAGCCACAGACCCATGTCTGATAGTTGATTCATAAGGGTCAACCAGGATGGATTCGGGGCACAGTGGGGACCAATTGTTGAGTTATCCAGGTAGTCCCCATGTGCCTCCTAATATGCCCACAATTCAGACATTATAGCCGATTCCATGCAGATATCTACCAACACCGAATGCAGACGAAATGCACCAAAACTAAATGGTAGCCTCAGCCCTCCCCGTAGACTTTGTCTAATTCAGGGCTGTATCAGGAGGACCTCGGCTATTACGAATATAGCCAATGTCCTCCCACAGAAGTCAGAGGGAGAACTTTGGAAGCCGAAATAGCCAAAGTCCTTCCGAAATGGCCCAAAGTGAAATAAAATAGAAATCATTAAAAATAAAATAACAGGATACATTAAGTACCGGTATATAAAAATAAATTAACTGAACATAAAATAATTTTTTTATTAAAATTGAAATATGCTTATGTGAATTTAATATTTAACATTAATATATTATAATTGAATATGAATAGTTTTGTGCTTAAAGGAACACTAAACAGCTCTGATTGGCTGTGCGCATGCTGATGTTTGTCAGCACGCGACAACCAGGAACTGCTGTGTCTCGCAGGTGAGACACAGCAGTTGGTAAACCCGCGTGTATCTATTAAGATAGAAGTCACGTTGACTTAATTCTACCCGCACATGTATTGTTTAACCCCCTGCTTCCTTCAAGGAAGCAAAGGTTAAACAACGTTTAATTTTCCTTTAAGAAATGTTTACTTTAATTCTTCTGGGGTCACAGCCAAAACTGTATGCTTTTTATAGTGAAATCGTCCCACTCTCAATGCCTCTGATGATTCGGTTTCCAAACGGCCAAAAGAACTGATTCTGACCCAAATTCATGGATAATGCGTAGCTGCATTTCCGAGATTTGAGAAATTCATTTTGGGGCCAGATCAGTGTATTTTGGGTAGGTGAATTGAAGTCTGTTGTGAATTTGCATTTATTTGTGGCCAAAGTAAGAATATAACCAATACTGATAATGGCCTGAGTTATCTCTCTCCAAATACTAGAAGTGACCAGTATGATGGCCATGATGGTAGACCTATCTATTCACAGAACATCTCAATCCTGCAGATCGGACACAGAAGAAGATTCATCCGGCCAAAACTGCTATCCTCGGCTGGGGCCCCTTCTTCCTCCACTTCACCCTTATTGTTCCTGAACTAAACACATTCTCTGCCTCAA
The DNA here is from genome assembly GCA_036172795.1 of Pelodytes ibericus. Classification (NCBI taxonomy): domain Eukaryota; kingdom Metazoa; phylum Chordata; class Amphibia; order Anura; family Pelodytidae; genus Pelodytes; species Pelodytes ibericus. The sequence goes on from CM069862.1 coordinate 195,807,391, forward strand.
TTATACTTTATTCATAGAGTAAATTTTTCCTGAAAGACAATTACGCATTATCAAATTCAAAACACTCTCTTACTAAACTAGAGTATTTAATGCCAAGAGGAACAGAGGGGTTTGTGCAGAAAAGCAAACGACCAGCATTTGAGGTAAGTGACCTTATGTGAAAGGGGGTGCAGGACAGAAATAGCCGTCAATCCAGCCAGGGATATCACAGGAAACCAAGTACTCAGACAGGCCGGGTCAAAAATGCTACTAACAGAGATCAGAAGCAGGAACACTGAAGAATAGGGTAAACAGTAGATGCTGCTTCCTGAGGACAGGAAACATACAAGACAGCTTGAGAGAATGTGAGAGTACATTTTATTAATGTTATTAATTATTATTTTACATTTATTATTACAGTGGGAGATTGGGGCAGTGGTGGATTAGTTGGGCTAGACAGTGCAGGCCCCTATAATAGCCAATGCTTGAACCTGAGTGAACTGCTATAATATAGTACTATTCTTGTAAAATACATCCCAGAGATACAGTGTTACCTCATCTTTTCTCCACATCTCTGGATGGTGATTGTGTCATCATTACCTCATCCTCTTCTTATCACAATGAGTCAACCTGGCTTAATAAAACAAATATATATGGTTAGTCCAAGAAACCGAACTAACTTTCTGCAGTGGGAAGCTTAATACATGCTGTACACCTTTAAATTAGGAACAAGAATGACTATTTCATTGGTCATTTAGTGCATGGATGGGACATGTCAGCAGGAGCAAAACAAAAGCTGCAGGATCTGCTGTGCAGGATCAGGCAAACTGTATGTAGCCATTGTGTGATAAAAGAAGCACCCTGCTCATCTCCCATTGGTTAACACACTGTTCTACATGCTTACTTGAACCTATTCAATAAATACCTAGTTAGCTATATAGATAGCCATGTGCAGCTTTATACGTATAGAAATACATACAGAGAAGATTAGTAGACAGAGTTCTCAGGGCCGGATTAAGGCATGGGCTTTAGGGGCTGCAGCCCAGGGGCCTGGGCATAACAGGGGCCTCGAGGACTGCAGCTCGAGGCCCATGCGTTAATCCGGCCGATGAAAGGAAAAAAACCCCCCCAGAAGCACAGACAAGTCTCCATGCTGCCTGTCTTGCGCTCCCCGTTGCTCTGGAAGCGACAGGTCATGTGATCTATGCGGGTCACGTGACCTGCGCTGAGAGTAGTGTGGTGCGCAGAAGACGACTGGAGACAGAGCAGCAGGAAGGTTAGTGCTGGGGAGGGGGAAACAGATTTTTTGGGCTGATTATTAATGGCATATTATTGGGCATTTTATTTGTGGCATATTGGTGGCCATATTATTGGGCATATTAATTGTGGCATATTAGTGGGTATATCAATACTGGCATATTATTGGGCATATTAACTGTCGTACCACGTGTGGCATATTATTGGGCATATTAACTGGCGTACCACTTGTGGCATATTATTGGGCATATTAATTGGCGTACCAATAGTGGCATATTATTGAGCATAATAATTGTGGCCTATTAGTGGGCATACTAATAGTGGCATATTATTGGACATATTAATTGTACCATATTATTGGGCATACCAATTGTGGTATATTATTGGGCAAAATAATTATTGCATATTAGTGGTCCTATATAGTGGCATATTAGTGGGAATATTAATTGTGGAATATTATTGGGCATACCAATTGTGGCATATTAATGTTCAAATTGGCTATGGAATGTTCATGGGTATAACAACAGTGGCATATTAATGGGCATACTAACAGTGGCATATTTGTGGGCAAATTGGCTGTGGCATATTAATGGGCAGACTAACAGTGACATACTAATGGGCAAATTGGCTGTGGCATAATAATAGGCAAACAGTGGCATATTAATGTGCGTATTGTCTGTGACGTATTAATGGGCAGACTAACAGTGGCATACTAATGGGCAAATTGGTTGTTGCATAATAATGGGCAAACAGTGGCATATTATTTGGAAATCAGTGGCATATTAAAGGGAAAATAGTGGCATTTTAATGGGAAACCTGGCTGTGGGAATAGATTGGCAAGACTGGTTATAGAATGTCAAGTTGGGGGGCTGTATTATAAAGTCTAAGGTGCAGATTGACAGGTCGCAGGGGCAGAGTGCCAAGTTTGGGGATGCATTGTCAACTCTATGGGGCAGATTGGCAAATATGGGGGCAAAATGGCGAGTCTGAGGGGCAGATTGGCAAATATAAGGAAATCAAAACAATTTTTCCATATTCAATATGGAAAAAACTGTTTACATGTGAATTATTACTAGTAAAACCTTTTTCATGAAGGTCATCTTATACTCACTGGGCACCTCACGATACCTGTAACCCAGGGGCATACAATATCTTAATCCAGCCCTGAGTGTTCTATATGCTTATTCAATTGCATCTATTCAGTACATACCTAGTTAGCTATATAGATAGCCATGTATTGATTTATACTTACAGAAATACATACAAAGAAGCTTAATAGACAGTGTTCTTCATGCTTATTCAATTGAATCTATTCAGTAGATACCTAGTAAGATACCTATATAGATAGTCATGTATAGATTTATACCTACAGAAATATGTACAAAGAAGATTAATAGACAGGGTTCTTCATTCTCATTCAATTGAATCTATATAGATAGCCATTTGTAGATATATATTTACAGAAATATGTACACTCAGAGAAGATTAATAAACTAGCTTACTATCTTGTTATTTGAAGTTAAGCCCAACTTGAACATTTCATTAAGAGGGGCAGACCTGATATTGCCCCCTATTTTTCTGGTGTCTCTATTTTCTTGTTTTATTTTAGATGTGTCTGAGTGAATCACAGAGATCCAAAGTCATCATCCTATAGTGTGTTTAAAATGCAGTAATTATATATCCTATACTAAAGGGCTTACCAAATTTCATATAGAGTTCTCAATGGGCCTTAAAGCCACTTACAAAATGCCCCGCCCACAGCCAAACCTTCAGTCGCTCCCCCCAAACACAAAAGTGTTCCTCTTTGGCCATTTTAAATGTTAGGATTACTGTAATGTATTTACCGTTTTTTTGTTGTTTTTTTGTTTGTTTTTTTTCAAATTAAATTGTACAAACTACGGGACGAGCAAATGCTGCGCCGCAGAGTACATTCATTACAAGGTAATGAATTACAAGGTAAAGAATGGAAATGTAGATATATTACTATAAATATAGGAGGAAAGACGTAACGGAAGAGAGTATATTTAAATGAAGAAAAACTACCACAACTAGAGGACATAGTCTTAAATTAGAGGGGCAGCGATTTAAAAGTAATATCAGGAAGTATTACTTTACTGAGAGGGTAGTGGATGTATGGAATAGCCTCCCAGCAGAAGTGGTAGAGGTAAGCACAGTGAAGGAGTTTAAGCATGCGTGGGATAGGCACAAGGCTATCCTAGATATAAGACCGGGAACGGGGGACTAATAAAAGTATTTAGAACATTAGGCAGACTGGATGGGCTGAATGGTTCTTATCTGCCGACACATTCTATGTATCTAAATACGAGCTGTATAAAACAGGTGGCATCCCAAAGCCCATAAATGCAGATGTTGCTTTTTAAAAAGGATTTGCCAGGAGGTTCTGCCGGAAGTGAGGTGGTGATAGAGGGTGAGTGGGGCTTGGTATTGTCTGTACAGCAAACATGAGTCAGGAATACAGCCTTCTCCCATCCCCCAAAACATCTGCTTCACCCACTTTACCAAATATGACTCATGCTCCCCCTTCACTACACCCTGAGGGATGTCCCATAGCCTTAATGTCAGGGACCGTAGGCAATTAGCACAATGTTATACATTTTCTTAACACCTCTCCAGCCAGCACCCTATGTAAAGGATACTTTACATCGTACGTGGATGTGGTACAAAATGGACGTAACTACATCTCAGTAGAATCCACTAATTCAGCTATTCTATTGTATAATGGTGCTGAGTATCCCTGTATAATGACAGTGAGGCTTCCCCCTAATAATATATATAAATTGATTTCATTTTACTGGCCAGCTCTGAGTATATTTATTTATTTATCAAATGTGCTACCGGGAAGAATACATTAGTTATTACATGTTTGCTATTACACCCTGTGGTCTGGGTATCATGTCAAAATACTGCAATATACATTGAAAAAGGACACATTGGGCAAATATTTACAAGAATAAACATTGGCGGTAATTACATCTACAGTGTGATACTAGCTACAAAGGGATAATTTCAGGAATATGACACTTTTTAAAAGGCTATTAAATCATTTGCATTGTTCTGTCACATGATGATAATCATTTTGTTATAAGATTTTGTTGAGCAGGCCGATAAGTCTACGATTCCAGATTTTGGACTAATCTGTTGTAATATGGCATGTCCTAGTGAGTTGGTATGACAATAGAGGTCTGCAGTTTCCCAAATAATGTGGCAACTCACAAAAGGTGTATCAATGATGAAAGCGGTCTCAGCTGCCATGCAGGGGGTGTGCCATTGACTGATACCCTCTATCTACATCGCCCAGCACAGGGTGTGTCACCTAGATCCTGTCTGGCTCTGGGACAACCCTAGAAGAGGTGTGTTACTAATACTTAAATTCTGTTTTGCCCTGGACCCTCTGTCTGTGTGACCCTGCAGAGGTAAAAGGACTGATACCCTCTATCTGCATTGTGCGGTTAGAGGAGTGGGCTCATTTAAGTTCCCCTCTCCTAAAGGGTAGTGTGCCACTATTTATCTTAGAACGTAATGGGGTCAGTGTGCAAGATGTCCCATGTCTGTCTAAAGCAGTGATGGTGAACATATGGCACAAGTGGCACTTAGCATGTGTCTACAGTATCAACATCAATTATGGAAGACCCAGTAAATGTTATGATCTGAGATTGACATTACTGGATATTAAGAATTGCATTTTTTTTTGAACTCACTGGTGCAAGAGAAATGATAGGAAAAGAGAGAAAGAATGAGCAGGGTGGCAAGAGGAATATAAACTGGATTAATCCTGTGTGACTGTCACATATTGTCTGGAGATGTGAGCCTATTATTAGACTGGTATATTACACATCTCTGCTGTCTGGGTATCCTCTCACTGGGTGTGTCCCATGCCATTTCTGTTTCTCACACCCTTCAGTAAGCATATCCCACATCCACTCTGTCTCTCTCACCATGTTACCCTTTAGGAGTGTGTCCCATACTCTCTGTTGCCCTCTAGGACTGTGTGGGCATCCCATACCCATTATATTATAAACCATACAAGGGACGTGATCAGCATATGCCATTCTGTCTGTGTCACCTTCCACAGGCACACCCACTCTGTATCACCCGTCAAGGGGTGGACCCCAAACCCATAATATCCTTTTCACATCTCAGATTGCATATGCCATGTCCCCTTTGTTTAGGACACCCTTTTAGGGCGTGTCACATTCCCATTCTGTCTGCATCACCCCTTAGTAGGTGTATCCAAAGCCCATTGTGTTACCCTTGTCAGGAGGGTCAGCTCTCGGCCCCTGTGCAGTGTGTGTCACTCCCCGTGCACGCGCCCTGGGCGTGTGAAGCGCGCCCCCGCTGCAGGTGCTGATGCTGCAGGGATGTTGCAGTGTTTCGCAGGTTCTCTCTGATTGGCCGCCCGGTCCGGTGACGTCAGGCATGTGGGGACATATAAAGGACCCGGCGTCGAGCCTCCTCCTCCAGTGTCCGCATCCCGAGCCAGACCCGATCCAAGATGAGGGAGATAGTGCACATCCAGGCCGGCCAGTGCGGCAACCAGATCGGGGCCAAGGTAGGAGCCCTAATCCAAGGTGTCACTGAATGTGCACCCACCACAAGGCTGAATGCAAGCAATGCATCTGATATTGCTCTCCCACCCCAGGGACAACTAACCACTGCTGCGTAGATCACAGTTCTCATCATGCTCAGCCAGTAGTGTGTGGACTACTTTTACCATGACACACAGCCAGCCCTTTGTGGACTACTTCTGCCACAATACTCAGCCAGCAAGTTAGAAGTGGGCTTGGTCATGATGCTCAGCCAGCCATTTAGTTGCAGACTACGGACCCCATGATAATTGATATGCATGCACACCCATAATTATACCGTGCATTCTGTAGTTATATACTGATCTTACTAATGCAATCAATGTTTATATCCCCCTACCCCTACACGCAGATGATTTAAAAAACGGTGTATTTTTATAGCACCTATTGCATAGGAACCCTATGTATATGCATTTGCATCCCCCCTCCAAAAAAAAAAAACATTCTAGCTTCTATCCCCACCCTGGTGCATAATAGCACATATAGTTAACCAGGTGTGGTCTGGGTGGATGCAATGTATTTCCTTTCTGCTCTATTAGCTAAGGAATGACACAGCACATCCAGAACAGGTATCCCTTGTGTCAGTCACCATCCAGGGATGAGCTCTTGAGTGGGTGCATTGATAGCAGATCACTGCTGCAGAGCCACACCCATCACTGCAGCACAGGAACAAAGGACGAGTTTAACACTGCAGCAGATGAGGGGCACACAACATGGTGGGACACACACACTGACACACAACACAAGGAGACAAGGAACACACAATTGTCCACAAGCCAGCAGGTAATCTCAATGCATGCAGTAATGGGGAGGGGTGCAGAGAGCATGCATACACATGAGGTGTGCTTAGATTCACATAGTACAATTGCATCCATACAATTAACCATTTGGTGACAATTGAATACAATACTGGTAGCACTTTAAGGAAGGGTATCTTTTAGGTGTGCTTAAATTCTAATAAGCTGAAATCTAATTGGTTTGATGTGTATTTATAGCCTGATTGCGTACAGCTTTGATTAACATTTTGGTTGTTTTTTTTAATTATAATTATTATCCCATGTTAACAAAAAAATATGTGACTTATCCAGGCAGCCTTCTATGGTTCAGTTCTCTTGCTGGCACAGAATTAGTTAATATCTTGTGGGACCCTTCATGTTTCTATCAGACCAGTGGTGGGATGTTCTACTGAGCAGTGGTTAAAGGGTTACCAGTCGGTGCAGTGACATCATCATTGTTCCAAGTCCTGACTGAGTGTGCAAATCCAGTGTGATTAAAGGGATGTGTAGACAGGACAGGGGAGAGGTGGGGTGATGTCTCCCAGCTTTAATGGGAGGGGATGAGGGGCCTGTGATTACAACCCATTCTTAGTTAGATTAATCTGGGGGCTAATAAACAGACATGCGGTAGGGTGCAGGGAGACAGATGCTCAGTGCTTGTCTCTAGAGCCCTCTAATGCATTCTTTGTGCTAATAGGGAAAAACAACCATATTGTAAATCCCATACCTTCACTTAATGCTTATACACTGCTTAACCTGTTCACTGCCTGGCAGTCTAGCCCCTCCCTCTGCAGTAAAAGATCCCCTCTCTCTCAAGATTTTACTGAATGGACAGATGATGTCATCAGGTCCCCTTATTCCATTATTTGGATTGCAGACAAAGGAGCGAGAGCCTCAGACTCAAGAACTTCTAGTGAGATGGCAATTATGCACAGTCCAAGTCAGTTTGTACATATGCTTTTTAAAAACGGCACTGCTCCCCTTTTTGAAGCCACTACTAGGGACAGGGTTTGCACAGAGAAATTGGAATTAAACTAGCAGTAGAGTATGCGTAGGCCCTATGAGATGTACCCCAGGGGGTTACAGGTAGCACTGGTAGAATAAAACAAGAGTCTAATAAATCAGATGAGCTGAACAGAAAAGATTTGCAAAATAAAAAAAATGTATGGTTCCCCCCCCCCCCCATTCCAGTTGGAAAATGCAGGAAGAAATCTGAAAAATGAATTTGGAAAAAGCCCCTAAATTATTATTTAATTGGCCATGTCTCTTAATTTTTTTTTCATTTGTGCTACAACACAAGTGGAGGCCTTTGTGACAGGCCCAGATAGTGCCAGACAGATGCTCTTTAATCATCCTGCAGACATTACCAACTCCCCAGAGACAGGAAATTGTAAATCAATGGCTGCAGCAGGTCCTAGGTTGCCCTCAGGGGGGAACAAAAGATGAGGAGGGGCAACAGCTGAGCCCAAATCCTTAGAGGAGATCTCGAGCATTATGGTCTCTTTGGAATAAAGCAAATTTAAATGGCACCTGTACTGGTTCCTTTGCTTGCTTCCAATGGCGCAGCATCCATCTCTTATATAGAAACATGGATGGCGATGCAGATAAGAACTAATTATCTAATCTACCCATCCTTGTTACTAAATATGCCCTTTAAATACTGTATTAAAATCCGTTCCGACCTGTAGGGTGTGTTATATTTACTTTAAAATAAGCATTTCCCTACCAAAAATACCAAATATGTTTGTCCTTCAGGATAACCTTCTGCCTATGAAGGCATTTTAGAATTCGTTTAGTCCTTTTTGTTCCATGCCCAGTATGCTGGAAGGTTATTCCAGGTATCTACTACTTTAAAAAAAAAAAAAAAAAAACATTTGTTTTATTTAATTTCATAAATAAACCCCTATAACTACTTTTAGTTATATTCTTATTTAGTGGCAATATCTGTCTCCTGTTAAGGTGGCTGTGCAGTGCATTGGGTTTAATATCTGGGATTCTCTATTGCATAACTCCTGTCTCCTCCTGTGTCATTTATATTCACTTCAAGTCTCTTTCCTGTCGTTTGCACGCCCAGCTCTCTGTCTGCTCTCTCCTGGTGGAATGTGCATACTGTGTGTTGCCAAGAGACTATACCGGGATCAGCCTTGCTTTGTTAGCTGAGTTATGATAATTCATTTCTCTGCAGATAAAATAACTCTGGCTGGCTGGTTTTTTTTTTTCCCAGTCCATCCTTGCAGACACAAATTGAGGGATGAGCTGCTTGCTCAATGTGTCCACAAGATTCAGGATGGGAGCAGCCTCATTTATTATCACAATTGTCTCTAAATAAGGGAGGGGCCTTGCTGCTGCTACAATATGGCAGCTCACACCCCCTTACAGCCAGCTTATGGGAGTTGTAGTTCTAAGATAGCTCAAGGCTGCAGCTTGACCAGCCCTCTTTGCACACTGTAGGTGGTGTTGCCCCCTTAAATTATACAATGCACCCACAAAAATTGCTCATAGTTCTGCAGTACAAATATATTTTTTTAAATGAATGATTGACCAGTGGTTATAAAGGGGTTAACAAATATATAGCTACTATTGCCTTATTTGTTACCACTCAGTTGCAGTTGTCCTGCAATTATTTTTCTGCGTGAAAGGGTTAATCCTTACATGGTAGGCCTGCAGGCCGTGGCTATTAATGCCATACAGGCCAGCTTGGCAGCTAAAGTGTTAAATGTCTTCCTATGGCTAGAAGAGGTGATAGAGCTAAGGAGCAGTTGTATATTATGGGCAAGGTAGAGCAGGAGTTAGGGTTTCTGCTGAGGTTAGTGGCAGGGTTCAGTACAATGGACAGTTCCCTGGATCTGATACTTGGTAATGCCAGTAAGTCATTGACCTCAGCAATCTTTCATTATCAATTATCAGCCAATATAAATGCTATTTAGTATTAAAACCAGATCACCATCAATTCCCATAATTACACAAACGTACAAATTAAGCAAGGAGCTGGATCATGTGAAGACGTATAAACATATAGAAAATATCCTGTATTGGCAGGTTTACTTATCACATAGACCTCTGTATTGGCAGGTTTACTTATCACATAGACCTCTGTATTGGCAGGTTTACTTATCACATAGACCTCTGTATTGGCAGGTTTACTTATCACATAGACCTCTGTATTGCCAGGTTTACTTATCACATAGACCTCTGTATTGCCAGGTTTACTTATCACATAGACCTCTGTATTGGCAGGTTTACTTATCACATAGACCTCTGTATTGCCAGGTTTACTTATCACATAGACCTCTGTATTGCCAGGTTTACTTATCACATAGACCTCTGTATTGGCAGGTTTACTTATCACATAGACCTCTGTATTTGCAGGTTTACTTATCACATAGACCTCTGTATTGACAGGTTTACTTATCACATAGACCTCTGTATTGGCAGGTTTACTTATCACATAGACCTCTGTATTGGCAGGTTTACTTATCACATAGACCTCTGTATTGGCAGGTTTACTTATCACATTGACCTCTGTATTGACAGGTTTACTTATCACATAGACCTCTGTATTGACAGGTTTACTTATCACATAGACCTCTGTATTGACAGGTTTACTTATCACATAGACCTCTGTATTGACAGGTTTACTTATCACATAGACCTCTGTATTGACAGGTTTACTTATCACATAGACCTCTGTATTGACAGGTTTACTTATCACATAGACCTCTGTATTGACAGGTTTACTTATCACATAGACCTCTGTATTGGCAGGTTTACTTATCACATAGACCTCTGTATTGGCAGGTTTACTTATCACATAGACCTCTGTATTGGCAGGTTTACTTATCACATTGACCTCTGTATTGACAGGTTTACTTATCACATTGACCTCTGTATTGACGGGTTTACTTATCACATAGACCTCTGTATTGGCGGGTTTACTTATCACATAGACCTCTGTATTGGCGGGTTTACTTATCACATAGACCTCTGTATTGGCGGGTTTACTTATCACATAGACCTCTGTATTGGCGGGTTTACTTATCACATAGACCTCTGTATTGGCGGGTTTACTTATCACATAGACCTCTGTATTGGCGGGTTTACTTATCACATAGACCTCTGTATTGGCGGGTTTACTTATCACATAGACCTCTGTATTGGCGGGTTTACTTATCACATAGACCTCTGTATTGGCGGGTTTACTTATCACATAGACCTCTGTATTGGCAGGTTTACTTATCACATAGACCTCTGTATTGGCAGGTTTACTTATCACATAGACCTCTGTATTGGCAGGTTTACTTATCACATAGACCTCTGTATTGGCAGGTTTACTTATCACATAGACCTGCATTGGCAGATTTACTTATCACATAGACCTTTTTATTGGCAGGTTTGCTTATCACATAGACCTTTTTATTGGCAGGTTTGCTTATCACATAGACCTCTGTATTGGCAGGTTTACTTATCACATAGATCTCTGTATTGGTAGGTTTACTTATCACATAGATCTCTGTATTGGCAGGTTTACTTCTCACATAGACCTCTGTATTGGCAGGTTTACTTATCACATAGACCTCGGTATTGGCAGGTTTACTTATCACATAGACCTCGGTATTGGCAGGTTTACTTATCACATAGACCTCTTTATTGGCAGGTTTGCTTATCACGTAGGCCTCTGTATTGCCAGGTTTACTTATCACATAGCGACAAAAAAGGGGGGTGGGTTCTACAATGCCCGAGAACAAACAGTACTGCAACAGTCTGTCCTGTAGGATAATACCTACTCGGGAGAGCAACCCCATTTTTTGCCTGCTTACACCATTGCAGAGGAACCACTCCATTAGCATATCAGACTGATCCCACCCATAAGGGCAGTCCAGACTCGAAATGCATGGCTAGTACCCTCTACACAGCAAACCACAGACGTACGTTTCGGCCTACAATGGCCTCGTCAGTGTGGTATGGCTGATGATCCTCTAGGTGCAAGCAGGCCAGACTATTGCAGTACTGTTTGTTCTCGGGCATTGTAGCACACACCCCACTCTTTGTCGCCATGAGTAACAGGGTATGCCTACGGCCGTGGGTCCCTGGCCTGCTTGCACCTAGAGGATCATCAGCCATACCACCCTGACGAGGCCAATGTAGGCCGAAACGTACGTCTGTGGTTTGCTGTGTTCCTCGTGTAGAGGGTACTAGCCATGCATTTCGGATCTGGACTGCCCTTATGGGTGGGATCAGTCTGTATTGACAGGTTTACTTATCACATAGACCTCTGTATTGACAGGTTTACTATGTAAAGAAACCTAAAATTTGATAGCAGGACCACATGGCGCATATAGTCTGAGCAGTGTACCACTGGCTGGAAAATATTCAATTTTACACTTTGTGTTATGTCCAAAATAACTTTATGCCCAATCCATGCATGTTTAGACACTCCACTGCAGCAATGCTCCAGGTAGTTCAGGAGTATTACTTTTACTGAGAGGGTAGTGGATGTATGGAATAGTCTTCCAGTAGAAGTGGTAGAGGTTAATACAGTGAAGGAGTTTAAGCATGCGTGGGATAGGCATAAGGCTATCCTAGATATAAGATAAGGCCAGGGACTAATGAAAGCATTACTTTACTGAGAGGGTAGTGGATGTATGGAATAGTCTTCCAGTAGAAGTGGTAGAGGTTAATACAGTGAAGGAGTTTAAGCATGCATGGGATAGACACAAGGCTATCCTAGATATAAGATAAGACCAGGGACTAATGAAAGTATTACATTACTCAGAGGGTAGTGGATGTATGGATTAGCCTTCCAGTAGAAGTGGTAGAGGTTAATACAGTGAGGGAGTTTAAGCATGCGTGGGATAGGCATAAGGCTATCCTAGATATAAGATAAGGCCAATGACCAATGAAAGTATTAGTGCAAACTAGATGGGCCGAATGGTTCTTATCTGCCGACACGGTCTATGTTTCTATAAAATGCATAGATCAAACCGATTATATGTGATTCTCTCTATCTGTAATTTATTTTTAAAGGGGCAGTACCACCTATAGTGTCCCTCCAAAATATTATTGGATGAATGCTGCATCATGAAGTGGCCCCGATGAAATGATTTTAAACGTAAAACTATTGCACAAAAGTAAATTGTTTTAAAGTAAAAAAATAAGTGCATTTCACAAACATTAAACACATGTTTAACATACAAAAAAATGACACTGCCGCGTTAATTCTGTTTAGTCTCGTCCTCTTCATGGCTGTCTTTTATTTTAATTGTATTTGTTCTGAATCTGACTTCCTTTTCTCTTTTTTTTTCCATTCCAGTTTTGGGAAGTGATCAGCGATGAACATGGAATCGACCCCACTGGAAACTATGTTGGGGATTCTGATCTCCAGCTGGAGAGAATCAGTGTTTACTACAACGAGGCATCCTGTAAGTCCCCCAAAAAATGCCGTCTGGCAGAGCCCTTCGTGTATTGACAAGCCCTCTGTACAGGCAGAACATCTTATTACTTAACGTACGATGAGCCAATCATTCTTTAACAGATTATATATGAGCGTATGAAGTTATGTGTACAAATAACCCACTCCTGACACATTCACAAGGTCTGATTATGTCAGAGGCATTATAAACCCAAAATGACAGGACCTTAATCCTGGACCACCGAGGAGTCCTTGAGTATAGACTTGAGAAACACTACCCCAGTCCAGTGAAGGTCACTGCACTGACAAACCGTTGTTTGGAGATCAGATCAGTAGAGGGGAGTCAGTTCCTATAAAATTATTGACTAAGCCTTAAAAATGGGGGGCTTTCACTGTGGAAACAGTGAGTCACAGACAGTTGGGTTTGAGGGGAAATGGCCTGTATTATCCTAAAATCAATGTAAACATAATCCGTGCTACTGTTAAAGAAGGAAGCTACTTTTTAAAGTTCTCCTAGGTCTCCTTCACATGGAGAATAACTAGTGAGCATAGTGTAGTGTGTTTCAGAGTGGTAACACTGTAACCTCTTACTTATTTTCCTTCCGTCTGCATCTAACACAATGTGCCCTTTTGTTAACTCCCCTCCAGCACACAAATATGTCCCTCGCGCTATCCTAGTGGATTTGGAACCCGGTACCATGGACAGTGTTCGTTCAGGAGCCTTTGGACATCTCTTTCGACCAGATAACTTCATATTCGGTACGAATGCCCTTCTGGAAAACAAATCTGTTGGTGCTTCTTTGTTTCTGTCCTTCTTATTTTCTCTCCCACTCTCGTGGCCTCGTTCTCTCTCTTCACTCCTTTCTTTCCTTGCTTACTCATTTTTCTTTCTTGAAAATTATTTGTGTTTACTTAGTACAAATTAATTGGTTCCTCCATTCTATCCTTCCTTCCATCCATCCTCCGATCTCTCCTTCCTGTCTTCTTTTCATTCTACTTCCATCCTTCCTTCTATCCTTCCTGTCCTCTTTTTCATCCTTCCTCCAATCCTTCTTTCCTTCTATCCTTCCTCCAATCCTTCCTTCCTGTCCTCTTTTTCATCCTTCCTCCAATCCTTCCTTCCTCCCATTCTTCCTTCTATCTTTCCTCCAATCCTTCCTTCCTGTCCTCTTTTTCATCCTTCCTCCAATCCTTCCTTCCTCCCATTCTTCCTTCTATCCTTCCTCCAATCCTTCCTTTCTTCCTTCTTCATGCTCACAAGCCTCAGATTAAAAAACCCCATACAACCCCAAAACCTTAGAGACAGATTCTCAACATTCTGCCAGTCTATCACCTTGGTATTCCTTCATGCAAATAACTATGTACATCCACTCTCGTCTAACAACATTTTGCCTGTAAACCTAAAAAATGTGATCATTAGGGTTTCACTTTTTTTCTTCTTCTTGTTCTAAGGCTTACCGCTGTTTCTTTAAGACAATGGTCTATTGACTCCTGAAGAAGGGCCTCTATCCAATGAATTGTAATACTTAAATCCTTCATTAAGTGATTATGTGTTGATCCTATTCCCTGCCGTGTGACTTCACATGTAATGCACAGTGTGTGTGTGTGTGTGATTTCCGAGCTCCCAATCTGTTGACACTTACATTTGTGCGTGGATATTTAGCCTCCAGGGTCAATGCTCCTCTCTGTTACTGTAACATACACCGATTTGTGTCTTCTCCCCTTGCGGCTGTGAGACACGTACACTCAGTCTTGTCCTCTAACTCACCGCACCTCATCAAAGTCACATGTTCTTCTTCTTTTCTCCTTCTGCAGGACAAAGCGGGGCTGGGAACAACTGGGCAAAGGGTCACTACACGGAAGGGGCAGAATTGGTGGACTCAGTGTTGGACGTGGTGAGGAAGGAATGTGAGAACTGTGATTGTCTACAAGGTTTCCAGCTCACCCACTCTCTAGGAGGGGGTACAGGCTCTGGCATGGGTACACTTCTCATCAGTAAAGTCAGGGAGGAATACCCCGACCGTATCATGAACACTTTTAGTGTGGTCCCATCCCCCAAAGTGTCCGACACTGTAGTCGAGCCCTATAATGCAACATTGTCCATCCATCAGCTGGTGGAGAACACAGATGAGACTTACTGCATTGACAACGAAGCTTTATACGATATCTGCTTCAGAACCCTCAAACTGGCCACTCCCACCTATGGCGATCTCAACCATCTTGTCAGTGCCACCATGAGTGGAGTGACCACGTCCCTGAGGTTCCCCGGCCAGCTCAATGCCGACCTGCGCAAGCTGGCTGTAAACATGGTGCCCTTCCCTCGTCTGCATTTCTTCATGCCTGGCTTTGCGCCACTGACGGCCCGCGGCAGCCAGCAGTACAGGGCCCTGACTGTACCCGAACTCACCCAGCAGATGTTCGATGCCAAGAACATGATGGCTGCCTGCGACCCCCGACACGGACGTTACCTGACTGTGGCCACTGTCTTCCGTGGACGCATGTCCATGAAGGAAGTGGACGAGCAGATGTTGGCCATTCAGAGCAAGAACAGCAGCTACTTCGTGGAATGGATTCCTAACAATGTCAAAGTGGCTGTGTGTGACATCCCGCCTCGTGGCCTCAAGATGTCTTCGACCTTCATCGGCAACAGCACAGCCATCCAAGAGCTCTTCAAACGCATCTCCGAGCAGTTCACCGCCATGTTCCGGCGCAAAGCCTTCCTCCATTGGTACACGGGAGAAGGCATGGATGAGATGGAGTTTACGGAGGCCGAGAGCAACATGAACGATTTGGTGTCGGAATACCAGCAGTACCAGGACGCCACCGCGGAGGAGGAGGGGGAGATGTACGAAGACGACGAGGAGGAGTCTGAAGCTCAGGGGAAGTAAGGAGAGCCTAAGACACCAATTAGTGCCCCCCAACCCCTTCAAGGTATTAGGAACCCTACTCATTCAGCATCACCATGTGTGTCTACGCATTAGGATTATAGTCCCATTCAGAAACAAAATCTATGCTCCACAGCCTCCATTCCCTTTATTTCTTTAACCCTTCACTGCTAAGGGAGCCTGCAGTACTCAGTGTGAGCTAGTATATTCATTGCTGATGCCTGTGTGTCCAGATTTTTCCTGAGGACACATTGAGTCCTTTCCAGCCATGTTATATGTTGCCTTGGTGGATAGGATGAAGGAGCGACACAAGTGTCAAGTGATAAGGACATAAGATAAGTATAAGGAGTGAAAATTTGGCAAGAAGAGGGGGAAGATTCAATTTTACGCAGCATAGAAGGAGGAGAGGAGATTGAGGGTAAAGGACGTGAGAGAGGTCTTAAGTCTGCATTCTGAGCAGTGAGAATTAATGTATCAACTGGGAAATGGTCCTTAGCTACAGCTCTTACAAGAGTTTTTTGTGTGCAGCTGTATAACCCATTCAGCAACCGGGATGCCCTAGTCCCACCCAGACCATACAATGTGTGTTTTGCCATTTATATCTGTCCTGTTTGACAGGTTTGTTTATTTTACTTTCCCAATTTTTATGTGATTTTATTATTATTATTATTATTTTGAAATGTCTGTTTTATTGGATTATTTATTTTTAAATAACTAATAAACTTCCTGCTGTCCGACATGTGAGTGGTTTTCCTTTTAACTGCCTGAACCAGGCTGCTGTGTGTTTGGCCTTAAAAAATTCTCCGCAAGTTCGATATCATATCATCAGTTTGGCAGCTTGTCCTGGTCAAAGCATGTAAGGCCGCAGTCACACACCAAACAGATATTTGGAATCTGAGAAGAATTACTAAAGGGCCCTTAGTGGCTTATTTGCCAACTGTACAATGGTGCCCTTGTCAGAAAGGAAGGGAAAACAAAATCTTCATTTGGAGGATTTTGCAAGTGCGTAAAAATAGGGGATGTTTTCCCTATTGCAAATGACCCAAAAAATCGTAACAACTTTATTGCCTGCCATACTAATACAGATTATTGTGTTATGGAGCTCTGTGGCACACTCACATACTAAACACTGTGTTATGGTTCGCTTGGTACAGAGCATAAGACGGGAGTTACAAACAAAAGTAGACAAGACATTTTCAGATTAAAACATGAGGTAGAGGGCCCTGGTTGCAAGCTTACATTCTAGAGGGGATGGGGAACATGAGACACACAAGGAGAGTGTGAGGCAGAAAGAAAAATGGGAGAGGTAAAAATAAAAGTAGATTGTGATAATGGAAGGTGTGGGGGGGATGATGACACACATTACTCTGTTATGGAGCTCTGTGGCACACTCACACTAAAACGTTGTGTTGTGGAGCTCTGTGGCACACTCTCACACTAAACTCTGTTATGGAGCTCTGTGACACTCATACACACTAAACACACAGTGAGTTATGGAGCTCTGTGGCACACACACTAAACTCTGTTATGGAGCTCTGTGATACTCATACACACTAAACACACATTAGTATGTTATGGAGCTCTGTAGCACACTCTCACACTAAACTCTTATGGAGCTCTGTGACACTCATACACACTAAACACACATTCGTATGTTATGGAGCTCTGTGGCACACTTACACACTAAACTGTTATGGAGCTCTGTGACACACTCATGCACATGCATTATTCTGACTTCAGAGAAATTTGGTAGTAACATTCAGAAACAAAAGGGTCTAGTCAGGCAGTTTTGTTTTACAATAAAGTAAATCAGAGCTCTCAGTTTCGGACCCAATCAGTTCACTCCAGTGATCCGACTAGACCTTGAATTCGAGCTACTTAGAAAAAAAACCAAATTCTCTCTGATTCGTATAAAAATATATTTAGTAGCCCAATTTTGGTCATTTCCGGAATTCAGTTACTTTAACCAATCTGGCCCAATTTTGGGGCCAGATCAGCAAATATTGGGGAGACCCTAAAATCTATGCCCCACAGACTCCATTCCTTTTATTAAACTATTTGCTGCCACTGGGGTCTGGAGTAATTCATGCAGTGTAGTTTATTCATTGCTAATGCGTTCAGATCTCTTCTGAGGGCAAGTTGTAAGACCTTCCAGCTCATGTTTTCTCGATGGATATAATCAAAGACCAAGGAAGGTGCCAAGTGAAAGGGGACATACGCACCCAGGGTTCTCGCAGGGACCTGCCAAAGTACTATCCTTCCTCCCTAAAATGATTGTCACGGAGCAATGATTCGCCCCCCCCCGTCCGACATGGTGGTGACATTACATCCTGCGCATGTTCAAGTCCACAAGGTAGCAAAGCCATAGAAAATGGAACATAGAGGGGAAAAGGTTTCTGCTTCCATTACTGGACATCTGGGAAGGACTTTCTTCACCTCCTTTTCTCTGCCTCTGGACAGGAAGGCTGTGTGAAATCAGCTTGGCTCTTCACCATCTGCACCGTAGTCCGCAAAGCTGCAGTGTTCAATCCAATGATCACTAACCATGGCACTTCAGGTGTGAGGAATACACTTCCTGTGATGCTCAGCTATCTTCTGGCCAGCTGAGCACCTTGCCACATGCAGTTTTAGTGCTAGTATTAGTGTACAGTAATGTTTAGATACGGGGAGCCAACATGGGTAATGCACTCCACACTAGGAGTGTTAATATATCTGCATGTAGGGCCATGGGCGTTCAGAGGGGGGCAAGTGGGGCACTTACCACCTCCCTTGTTTACAGGCTGGAGGGACAAACAGGCTGTTTAGGTTAGGTTAACTAGGCTTAGAGAGAGTGCAGCAAAAAATATGTATTTATTTAATTATATGCAGACCCTTGCTATCAGAGTGCTTTGGTCTCCTCTCCATTCACTCCGACTGCTGCTGCTTCACGTGCTGTTGAGACTACATTTCCCATGATTCTCACCTAGTCTGGTATGTTAAGCATCATGGGAAAGTGAGTACTAAACAAGTGGAGTGCCAAAGGTTAGCTGTTATATAATTATGGATTGGTACTGCAAATAGAAACATAGGAGGTAGATAAGAACCATTCGGCCCATCTAGTCTGCCCAATTTTCTAAATACTTTTATTAGTCCCCCGTTCCCGGTCTTATAGCCAGGATAGCCTTGTGCCTATCCCATGCATGCTTAAACTCCTTGACTGTTTACCTCTACCACTTCCGCTGGAAGGCTATTCCATACATCCACTACCCTCTCAGTAAAGTAAAACTTCCTGATATTACTAATTTAAGACTATTTCCTCTAGTTGTGGTAGTTTTTCTTCTTTTAAATATACTCTCTTCCTTTACTGTGTTGGAATGATATGCAGTCAGCCATTACTGGCTGAACACCACAGGAATTGTAGCCTGGGGGTACTTGTGGCAAATCTTTACCACCCCAGCTATTCTAAAGTAACGTTCCCATGCTGGACTGTTAGCTACTACTACCCCGGTCATATTATTATCCCTAGTAATGAGTAACTATGGGGCATGTAATGGGAGCATGTAAAGGGGTGATGGGGGCATGTCATGGGGTAATGGGACATGTGATGGGGACATGCAATGTGTGTGTGCAATGGGGTGATGGGGACATGTAATGGGATGATGGGGCATTTAATGTGGGTGATGGGGGTATGTAATGGGGTGATTGGACATTTAATGTGGGTGATGGGGGACATGTTGTGGGTGTGCAACATGGGTGATGGGGCATGTCTTGGGTGTGTAACATGGGTGGGTGGAGTTCCCCGAATTTTGTCTGTCTAGGGCAGCACAAAACCAAGAAACACCACTGCCAGTAATCTATAGGAATTTCTCAAGTACCAACAACAAATTATTTTTGTGACACAGCAAAAGTACAGGAGGCTGAACAGACTTATTAAAAAACCACCTTACGAAAATTGCATCGGTAATGAAAGTGCTCTTCTCAAGCAAAGTCTAAATATCTTTGATTATATCTTTGCCCAGGATCACACATATTTCTTATTCAGCCATGGATAAATAAAGGCTGTACATGACCTACATATGGTTCTGTAAACAAACGTCCTCAAATTATGTATCAGCAATAGTGCAGGTTTTCAAGATACCTATATATAAACACACATCACTTTCTGAGACAGTCATGATTTTGACTCAAATCCCTCTTGCCTCCTCTGATGTTTTCTGGGAGCTCAGAAAGTCTGAGTGAATCACAGAGCTCCAAAGCGATGAAAGTCATCATATAGTGTGTTTACAAAGCAGTAAATGTGTTTATATAAATATATTCGTTTTTGGAAATAAAATGCATTATTCTTATTCTAAATGGCTTACCAAATGTCATAAATAACCCTCAACTGGCCATAAAGTTACCTAAAAATGCCCAGCCCACAGCCACACCTTCAGCCACTCCCCCCAGAACAAAAAGTCTCCCATTTTGGCCATATACAATGTTGTAAGGTATGAATATAAATGGGATCATCATTAATACAGGTGGGTCACCTGAAAGACAGACACAAAGAGAAAGCCTTCAGAAAATTAACCAAGTGTTTAGAAACATGAGCTATTCACTAAGAGCTTTATTCCTGAAACAGGAAACTGACAAGGAAATTTCAAACTTAAGTCCAAAGTAGCCGACTTGGGTTTAATTCGCTGAATTGGAAATTTTTTCCAATTTGGCTACTTTGGGCTTCGGTTTGCCATTGCCTTGTCAATTCTCTGCAATCCACTCTTTCATAATTAAAGCACTAAGAAGTGAACTGACACCCGTTTGCAAAAACCAAGCCAAGCTAGCAGGTATGTTGGCCTGATTTCTGCACTTCACTTGTCAATTCATCACTGTGATGTGGATAACCTTATTGGTTTTAGGGGGGGGGGGGGTGTTAGCCCACAGGATAAGAGTCATGCACAGTAACACACTGCAGGAAATGAAAGACTGATAACATGAGACGGACACACTTACACACAATGAGATCATTCACATCAAAGTCAATGTTACACTCTCATTCCATAGAAAGGAAATTGCATTGAATCTTAAAGGGCCAGGAAAGATTAAGCCATGCGCCAGACTGGACAAAACAAAGGACAAATAAATGCAAATTAAAAGGGACTCAACACTGTTTATTCTGTTACTGTGGAAAATACAAAAAGGATGGAAAATGATCTTTACAATTTATTAGCATGATTGCAAGTTACATGCATTACATCATAAGAAAAGAAATGTTTTTGACCTGTCTATGACATCACCTGTGGCTTGATATGCTAATGAACTACTGTTCAATGGGAAATGTGTAGTTTGCATCTCAGTGTGATGGCACATTTTGCTATTAACCCCCGAGTGACGCACAGGCGTTCTGTGCTTTCCTAATTTTCAGTGCCCAAGAGGCGCTAGCATAGTTGCCAACAACCGCCATGTTTCCAGGGACACATATTTGTTCCACATGCTGCAGAAAGAGCATCCAAAGTGCAGCCCGGCAGTATGTAGGATGGATATACGCACAGACACAATCCAATTAATTAATCAGGGTGGAGATCTCATAGGACCTGCCATGATTAATTAATTGGATTCTGCCTGTGTGTATATCCATCCTACATACTGCCAGGCTGCACTTTGCATGCTCTTTCTGCAGCATGTGGAACAAATATGTGCCCCTGGAAACATGGCCAATGTTGGCAACTATGCCCTAGGACGGCATAGAACCCCCTGAACTTAACAAGTTATAGCAGGATCCCACCTGTCAGATGAGGCCACTTTGTGTCGGCTACAATTCGCTAAATCTGGGTTTGCCAGGGATCCATAGGATCTATTAAGACCCTGTTCGGCTCTCTGCCACTGTGTCCGTGGCTGCCGATAACTTTGTGAAAAAATAAAACAGCGTTCTGATACTTGCGCCCAGTACCATGCGTCATGAAGGGGTTAATTCATGCATTTCATTTGGTAAAGGTGTAGATTTAAATTTTTGTTAAACATCCTTTGTTGCTATTAAAATCCAATTAGGTTGAACCACATTGTATAATATTTGTCTTGCTTCGTAAAATCAATATTATTTGTAAAATAAGGAAAAGGTGGGCATGGCTAGTGGGCTGATTTGGTGGCACAATAGGTCACTAGACTTGCCCCTCATGCCTGAGGCTGCCAGCTTTCCACTGCCTCTATTGATCCCCTTTTTGAAAATGAAGGGTCTCTGCAATAGCTCTGGGATTACAGATGTGAGGGGGCCACCAATGCCTTGTAACCAGCCCCATGACAGATCTTTTCTGTCTAAAACACAGAGTGTGAATGAAATGGCTGTCTGTGAATTAAAGGTGAACGTAGACCACAAACAGTTGGCAAGCCATAGGTTATCCACCACCGCTGACAAGGAATACAACCACGCTTATGATAGAAACATTTAAATACATAAGGGGAATCAACACAGTAAAGGAAGAGAGTATATTTAAAAGAAGAAAAACTACCACAACTAGATGACATAGTCTTAAATTAGAGGGGCAACGATTTAAATGTAATATCAGGAAGTATTACTTTACTGAGAGGGTAGTGGATGTATGGAATAACCTTCCAGCAGAAGTGGTAGAGGTAAACACAGTGAAGGAGTTTAAGCATGCGTGGGATAGGCACAAGGCTATCCTGGCTATAAGATAGGGGACTGGGGACAAATAAAAGTGTTTAGAAAATTGGGCAGAGATGGACTGAATGGTTCTTATCTGCCGACACATTCTATGTTTCTATGTATAGGTGGCTGGTCCAGTGTCCTGGGGAGCGGTCTGTAGTACTGTAAAATGTCCACTAGAGGGCGAGCTGGACACTAGGGAGGAGGGAACATTGGTGGTGCGGTTACCGGAGCCCGGGGATAGCAGAGGCCGCTCCTGGCTGGAGAGGGCCTGGACTGACAGGTCGGACATGCAGAGGTGAGCATTGACAATCCCCATGTATATTGCCCACGTTGCTCCCCGGGAAGCCCGCTGACAGCTAGCTGTGTTATGGTGACTGTCAGGAAGTGTTGAGTCATTGCAGTAAATACACAGGGAATCCTACAGCCTGTGCCTTATTATAAGGACACTTAATAACCACAAATGCTGCCCAGCATGATACAGCTTGTCTAATGTCCTTATCAC
This sequence comes from Pelodytes ibericus, assembly GCA_036172795.1. Lineage (NCBI taxonomy): Eukaryota > Metazoa > Chordata > Amphibia > Anura > Pelodytidae > Pelodytes > Pelodytes ibericus. The sequence goes on from CM069862.1 coordinate 195,830,422, forward strand.
CTGCTCCATAACCCCCCTCTGTGCTGCTGGATTTCCCTGAAGCCTGGATTGTGTTGTTTATAAACCCAGCACTGTCTGATAATGTGCAGACCCCAGACCTCAGGTCTAAACCCAGCACTGTCTGATAATGTGCAGACCCCAGACCTCGGGTCTAAACCCAGCACTGTCTGATAACGTGCAGTCCCCAGACCTCAGATCTAAACCCAGCACTGTCTGATAATGTGCAGTCCCCAGACCTCAGATCTAAACCCAGCACTGTCTGATAATGTGCAGTCCCCAGACCTCAGGTCTAAACCCAGCACTGTCTGATAATGTGCAGTCCCCAGACCTCAGGTCTAATCCCAGCACTGTCTGATAATGTGCAGTCCCCAGACCTCAGATCTAAACCCAGCACTGTCTGATAACGTGCAGTCCCCAGACCTCAGATCTAAACCCAGCACTGTCTGATAATGTGCAGTCCCCAGACCTCAGGTCTAAACCCAGCACTGTCTGATAATGTGCAGTCCCCAGACCTCAGGTCTAAACCCAGCACTGTCTGATAATGTGCAGTCCCCAGACCTCGGGTCTAAACCCAGCGCTGTCTGATAATGTGCAGACCCCAGACCTCAGGTCCAAACCCAGCACTGTCTGATAATGTGCAGTCCCCAGACCTCGGGTCTAAACCCAGCGCTGTCTGATAATGTGCAGACCCCAGACCTCAGGTCCAAACCCAGCACTGTCTGATAATGTGCAGTCCCCAGACCTCAGGTCCAAGCCCAGCACTGTCTGATAATGTGCAGTCCCCAGACCTCAGATCTAAACCCAGCACTGTCTGATAATGTGCAGACCCCAGACCTCAGATCTAAACCCAGCACTGTCTGATAATGTGCAGACCCCAGACCTCAGATCTAAACCCAGCACTGTCTGATAATGTGCAGTCCCCAGACCTCAGATCTAAACCCAGCACTGTCTGATAATGTGCAGACCCCAGACCTCAGATCCAAGCCCAGCACTGTCTGATAATGTGCAGTCCTCAGACCTCAGATCCAAGCCCAGCACTGTCTGATAATGTGCAGTCCCCAGACCTCAGGTCTAAACCCAGCACTGTCTGATAATGTGCAGTCCCCAGACCTCAGATCCAAGCCCAGCACTGTCTGATAATGTGCAGTCCCCAGACCTCAGATCTAAACCCAGCACTGTCTGATAATGTCCAGTCCCCTGACCTCAGATCCAAGCCCAGCACTGTCTGATAATGTGCAGTCCCCAGACCTCAGATCCAAACCCAGCACTGTCTGATAATGTGCAGTCCCCAGACCTCAGATCCAAACCCAGCACTGTCTGATAATGTGCAGACCCCAGACCTCAGATCTAAACCCAGCACTGTCTGATAATGTGCAGTCCCCAGACCTCAGATCCAAGCCCAGCACTGTCTGATAATGTGCAGTCCCCAGACCTCAGATCTAAACCCAGCACTGTCTGATAATGTCCAGTCCCCTGACCTCAGATCCAAGCCCAGCACTGTCTGATAATGTGCAGTCCCCAGACCTCAGATCCAAACCCAGCACTGTCTGATAATGTGCAGTCACCAGACCTCAGATCCAAGCCCAGCACTGTCTGATAATGTGCACTCCCCAGACCACAGATCCAAACCCAGCACTGTCTGATAATGTGCAGTCCCCAGACCTCAGGTCTAAACCCATCACTGTCTGATAATGTGCAGTCCCCAGACCTCAGATCTAAACCCAGCACTGTGATAATGTGCAGTCCCCAGACCTCAGATCTAAACCCAGCACTGTCTGATAATGTGCAGTCCCCAGACCTCAGATCCAAGCCCAGCACTGTCTGATAATGTGCAGTCCCCAGACCTCAGATCTAAACCCAGCACTGTCTGATAATGTGCAGTCCCCCAGACCTCAGATCCAAGCCCAGCACTGTCTGATAATGTGCAGTCCCCAGACCTCAGATCTAAACCCAGCACTGTCTGATAATGTGCAGTCCCCCAGACCTCAGATCCAAGCCCAGCACTGTCTAATAATGTCCAGTCCCCTGACCTCAGATCCAAGCCCAGCACTGTCTGATAATGTGCAGTCCCCAGACCTCAGATCCAAACCCAGCACTGTCTGATAATGTGCAGTCACCAGACCTCAGATCCAAGCCCAGCACTGTCTGATAATGTGCACTCCCCAGACCACAGATCCAAACCCAGCACTGTCTGATAATGTGCAGTCCCCAGACCTCAGGTCTAAACCCATCACTGTCTGATAATGTGCAGTCCCCAGACCTCAGATCTAAACCCAGCACTGTGATAATGTGCAGTCCCCAGACTTCAGATCTAAACCCAGCACTGTCTGATAATGTGCAGTCCTCAGACCTCAGATCCAAACCCAGCACTGTCTGATAATGTGCAGTCCCCAGACCTCAGATCTAAACCCAGCACTGTCTGATAATGTGCAGACCCCAGACCTCAGGTCTAAACCCAGCACTGTCTGATAATGTGCAGACCTCAGATCCAAGCCCAGCACTGTCTGATAATGTGCAGTCCCCCAGACCTCAGATCCAAGCCGAGCACTGTCTGATAATGTGCAGTCCCCAGACCTCAGGTCTAAACCCAGCACTGTCTGATAATGTGCAGTCCCCAGACCTCAGGTCTAAACCCAGCACTGTCTGATAATGTGCAGTCCCCAGACCTCAGGTCTAAACCCAGCACTGTCTGATAATGTGCAGTCCCCAGACCTCAGATCTAAACCCAGCACTGTCTGATAATGTGCAGTCCTCAGACCTCAGATCCAAACCCAGCACTGTCTGATAATGTGCAGTCCCCAGACCTCAGATCTAAACCCAGCACTGTCTGATAATGTGCAGTCCCCAGACCTCAGATCCAAACCCAGCACTATCTGATAATGTGCAGTCCCCCAGACCTCAGATCCAAACCCAGCACTGTCTGAGAATGTGTTTTCACCAGACCTCAGGTCTAATCCCAGCACTGTGATAATGTGCAGTCCCCAGACCTCAAGTCTAAACCCAGCACTGTCTGATAATGTGCAGCCCCCAGACCTCAGGTCTAATCCCAGCACTGTCTGATAATGTGCAGTCCCCAGACCTCGGGTCTAAACCCAGCACTGTCTGATAACGTGCAGTCCCCAGACCTCAGGTCTAAACCCAGCACTGTCTGATAATGTGCAGTCCCCAGACCTCAGGTCTAATCCCAGCACTGTCTGATAATGTGCAGTCCCCAGACCTCAGGTCCAAACCCAGCACTGTCTGATAATGTGCAGTCCCCAGACCTCAGGTCCAAACCCAGCACTGTCTGATAATGTGCAGTCCTCAGACCTCAGATCCAAACCCAGCACTGTCTGATAATGTGCAGTCCCCAGACCTCAGGTCCAAACCCAGCACTGTCTGATAATGTGCAGTCCCCAGACCTCAGGTCTAATCCCAGCACTGTGATAATGTGCAGTCCCCAGACCTCAGGTCTAAACCCAGCACTGTCTGATAATGTGCAGTCCCCAGATCTCAGATCTAAACCCAGCACTGTCTGATAATGTGCAGTCCCCAGACCTCAGGTCTAATCCCAGCACTGTCTGATAATGTGCAGTCCCCTGACCTCGGGTCTAAACCCAGCACTGTCTGATAACGTGCAGTCCCCAGACCTCAGGTCTAAACCCAGCACTGTCTGATAATGTGCAGTCCCCAGACCTCAGGTCTAATCCCAGCACTGTCTGATAATGTGCAGTCCCCAGACCTCAGGTCTAATCCCAGCACTGTCTGATAATGTGTAGTCCCCAGACCTCATATCCAAACCCAGCACTGTCTGATAATGTGCAGTCCCCAGAGCTCGGGTCGGAACCCAGCACTGTCTGATAATGTGCAGTCCCCAGACCTCAGGTCTAAACCCAGCACTTTCTGAGCATGTCCTGATCAGGGCTGCAGTTCGCAAAGTGGGCACCTGATAAAGAGGGGGTCACCCACCCACCACACAGAGCAGGGAAGCACAGTTTGAGGTGACTGAGTTGGCGCAGACTTCATGCTCTACCCCTTGCACTGGCGCCTTACCCAAAGTAAGACCCATAGTAAGTTTGGGGGGTGTTTGGCACAATATGGCACTAACAAGTTGTTTGGGTGGCCAAAGATTGCACTGGCAAACTGGTTGAGGACAAAGATGGCAGTGACTTGCTTCACTTCTGTCACTGTTACTGTTGCTTGACTGCCCCTAGAGGCTAAAGGAAACCGCTAATCCTAGACCTACAAACGCCAGAACTAGGGTTAGGGTTAAAGTTCCACTAAGGGTTACAGATGAGCTAGGATTAGAATTATGGTTAGATTTAGGGTTAGGGATGGGGTCAAAGGGTCACTGTAGGAGAAAATGCCCCCCCCCCCCCCCCCACTACTTTAAACACACTAAAAACAGTTTATAATATGAGGAAAATTACAGTTCAACACACAAACACTGCAGAAATGGCAAAACAGCCATTGTATTGAAGAGTTCAAAAATGTCACACTGTCCATTTAAAAACAACAAATAATTTGTATGTTCAATGACCAAGAGGACAATTTTGTTTAAACAAACGCAAATCAAAAATTGTCAGTGGCCCAGGAAAATCCCCGGTGTTTAAGAGGTTAAATAGGGATGTTTCTCTACAATGCATCATGGATGTCAGGATAGGGCCTCACCAGATTCACCCACTAGGTGTTGTGTTCCCCCTTGCAGGGTGGGTGGATATGGAATACAATGACAAACTGGCCCGATTTCGACAGGGCCATCTCAACCCTTTCAATAAACCCAAGGAAGAGGACGGAAGCCGAGAAGACGGAGGACAGCTGCCTCCCAAGGGTTAGTATCGGGGGGGGGGGGGGTATTTATTTGTTATACTAGTTCCAGACCCCAATCTCATTTATTTTCTTTTTAAAGTATTTTAGAGAGTATACAAGTGATGGGACTACAGATTGGCTTTATACAACCTACACATCTTTAAAAACCCTTGAGATAATCAGACAGGCGCCAGCATTATTCAAAGTGCCCACTTCTTGGACTTGATGGACCTTCACCGATCTTGCCACAGACACTTTGCCTATCCCCACCCGTGACACACACATGACAATAAGACATAGACACATGATATGGACGGTATGTGTTTATTGTCCTCTAATTCCCAATGAAGATATTTGCAACCTAAGGAATCCACTTTCTTAGTTATTCTAAATTATGTTTCTCCATGTTGGTAGGATGGGGTTTGATCCTTAATCTAGCAGGGTGCATTCGTGCAAAAGTATCATCCTACTGTGCATAAAGGCTGGCACTCTATTCGGATCATTCCTCTATAATGAGCACCACAGCTTGAACCTTCCTAGATCAATCTGAATTTGAATATTGAGTGAATACTCTGGGTGCAGACTCTGGACCCTCTCAGGTTGATTTTTACCTGTCCGCCTCGATTCTTTTCATTGGTCAGATTCACCTCCAGGTTCTCCCCATTCTGAACCGGAATTCCACTGCACAGACCGCATGATGGACCTCGGAGTGTCAGAGGATCACTTCTCCCGGCCAGTGGTGAGCTGGAACATACCATTTGCTTTTAAAAGTTGGGGGGGGGGGGGGGGGGTGCACATTCCAATTAAATAGGGAGGTTTCATCCTCTTCCAAAGTGTGCAGGGGCCGTGGGGGCTGCTAAGCAGAGTGTATATAGAGAGACCACTCCATCCCACAAACACAACGTAATAAAAACACAATTAAAGGGACTGTATCCCCTAAACATTGTTTTTACTGTGAATTTAGAGAATAAAAATTATTGAAAATGAATCTATACATTGTGTTGGCGAAACAGCAAGCGAACGCCCAAATTAGGAGAAATGAGATTTAAATGTGTCTGTGGTGTCTCCTGCTTATGACATCATCTGTGGTATTGATATGCAAATGACACATTTCTCACGAAAAGTTCATTTGCAAACCACTGGTGATGTCATAAACCAGAGACTCTACAGACACATTTATTTTTTATTATTTTTATTTCAAATTTTTAATTATAACTTATATTATATACTATTCAAGTTATTATTATTACATTATACATTTAAAAATAATATTAAGTATACATTACAATTTTATACAATATCAATACTACATACAATTACAATAAATATAATAATACTATATATAATAACATCAATAAACATAATAATACAATATATATATAATAGTAATATTTTCATTTTATATATCAATCATATGTATTTCAATTTAATTTTATTCATCCATTATTTTACCAATTTCTTATAATATTAATTAACTACTCTACTATCTCTATTTATGTTATTTTATTTTATATGTCATTTTATGCTATATATTTATTTTTTAGGTATCCCATTTATCATTTTTATTTATGTACATGGTGTTCTACCACTTAATAGTTGTTTAGAATACCACATTGTTTCCTGAAATGCCATCTGTATTTTTTTCTTGTAATTATCATCCAATGTATCTATATAATTTTCCCATTTTGAAAAAATATTCTGTGTCTTTTTCTTTATGTAGTCTACATATACATATTTATATATGTCTACAGACATTTAAATCTCATTTCTCCTAATTTGGGCGTTCGCTTGCTGTTTCGCCAACACAATGTATAGATTCATTTTCAATCATTTTTATTCTCTAAATTCACAGTAAAAACAATGTTTAGGGGATACAGTCCCTTTAATTTTGTTTTTATTAAGTTGTGTTTGTGGGATGGAGTGGTCTCTCTATATACACTCTGCTTAGCAGACCCCACGGACCTGCGCACTTTGCAAGAGGATGGATTCATTTTCAATATTTTTTTTCTCCTAATTTATGCATTTGCTTGCAATTCTGTTAACACAATGTATAGATAATTTGAAATCATTTTTTGTTCTCTACATTCACAGTTCAAACACTGTTTAGGTGATACAGACCCTTTAAAAAATACTTTTTTTTGAGAGGGGTGTAGAAATAAATCTGCTGGAGCTTGGGGGAAACTGGGTGGGGCCTTAGTAACGCCCCACCCTCCAAATGCTCTAATAATTAGTCTACTTAATAGACTACAAATCCTATGTCTTGATTTTTTTTTATTTTTTATTTTTAATGTGTAATAGTTTCTCTTTAAAATGATGATCTTTGGACGGATTTTTCTGATCAGGTATAACCCATCTTAGCCTGTACCAATAATATGCATCGTCACCAGCCAATGATATCATTCTCTCCCTCTGATTGCTGATTAAAGGGCCTCTTTCTGGCATCTGACATCCAGCAACTACGGCAAGCGATAGAGGAGTGCAAGCAGGTGATTCTGGAGCTGCCCGAGCACTCGGAAAAGCAGAAGGATGCCGTGGTCAGACTCATCCATCTGAGACTCAAGCTACAGGAACTGAAAGTGAGAATGTGTGACACATTCCCAAAATAACAAGCCACTGCCTTAAAGGACCTCTAAGTCTCGCAAAAAATCAGAAAGCTACTGAATGCATGCCCGCTGCTTTCCCTATTATTTTTATTGTGTACAGCTGTACTCTCAAAATCTGCACAAAAAAGTTCCAGGGGGTGGAGCATGCAGTTTTTTTTTTGTTTTTTTTTAAATATTATCAAAAAAAAACTCTGCATAACTGAGCCAAGTATAAAAGAAAAGACCTTTTCCGTTTATGCCTGATCTTTAAGCCTGTGCTTTTTAATGTCTTAGGACCCACACGAAGAAGAGCCCAATCTGCGCATATTATTAGAGCATCGGTTCTACAAGGAGAAGAGTAAAAGTGTAAAACAAGTGTGCGACAAGTGCAGCACGTTTATCTGGGGGGTAATCCATACTTGGTACACGTGCACAGGTGAGAGGAGATTCTGATCTCTTGGCTGTCCCATCTCTGCCCCAGTCTAATTAAAGAGAAACCCTTATAGTCCCTTAGCTGAAACCCATGGCATCTTTATAATAGTTAAGGGTAGGGGGGTAGCTCTCCAGCTGATGGGAATTGGGCAGCAAAAGCATAAGTAGTCGTTCCACAGCTGCTCGGGAGATAGCACCTGGCTAGGGATTAAAACTAAAATAAGTTAATGTCCCCCTTGCTCAAGTGATAGGTGGGAATCTCTGGGGTGAGACCTCCAAAGCTGGTGAGATAGCACCATCTGTGGAATCTGTCCGACCCTCGGGGATTAAGGTTCAAATGCTGGCAGCTTTGACCCTTCCTCATTCTGAGGTTCGATAAAATGAGCACCATTACATTGAGGAAAAGTAATTCCTTGAAAAACTAGACCGGATCTGATCTCTTGGTAATTTTTGTTATTTATGGTGATGGCTCATCTTCTTTAACCCATGCCGAGTCTGTTGTATCAGTTCCCTCACTTCCTTCAGTAGACTTGGTGATGACTCCTGCTCCTGCCTTTCCTCAGGCTGTTACTATCGCTGCCATAGCAAATGCCTCAGTCTTATCACCAAACCCTGTGTGAGGTCAAAGGTCAGCCACCAGTCGGAATATGAGTTAACCATCTGTCCGGAGTCCGGGCTGGACAGCCAGGATTATCGCTGTGCAGAGTGCCGAGCGCCCATATCCTTACGTAAGTCACTTGTTCACTCTGTGCCCCCCCCCCCCCCCCGAATTCCCTGGCTCGCTTCATAACCGCCAGACGATCTGTCTTTTGGGCAACAGGAGCAGTCCCCAGCGAGGCCCGGCAGTGCGATTACACCGGACAGTACTACTGTAGCAACTGCCACTGGAACGATCTCGCCGCTGTCCCAGCCCGTGTCATTCACAACTGGGACTTTGAGCCACGAAAGGTAAGCTGGTTGAGAATGATGAGATTTGTAAACCAGAGGCAGAAAAAAAAAAAAGACTGAATATTATAAACATGGAGGGGCGGGGCCTGTGTACAAGTTCTGGGGCAGAGTTCTAAAGAGGAAACCAACGGAACGTTTGCTGATGATGACATCACTTTTAGAACTTTGGCCCAGAATCACCCCCCATGTTATTGGCCACCTTTGTCCAATCACTGCCACCAACACACAGTGTCTCCCACCCCAGGTGTCGCGCTGCAGTATGCGGTATCTTTCTCTGATGATCGGCCGGCCCGTTCTCAAGCTCCGGGAAATCAACCCCCTTCTGTTTAACTACGTGGAGGAGCTGGTAGAGATAAGGGTAAGAATATGGCTGCAGACGGCATCTTTTCAATGCCCTGCCCTTTCTAACCGTAACCAAGGTCATATTACAGAGCAGGCTGGTGTTAAACCTCCACATGGAACACTGGGATATTGGGTAATAAGGGTCATATTGGAACAATGTTCTAAAATTCCAACCAATGGCAATGTTCCTGCTGATTATTCCGTTTCTAAACTGTTGCTCTGTTTCTACATAACACCCCAATAGTCACAATTGTCGATGTACTGTCCCTTCCCCTATTTTCCTCATTGTAATCATTGAGTTCATGCAGATGAGAGTGTAGGATGAGGATTCACATCATATCTTTCATGTTGTGATCCCAGTACTTTGTGTTTGTCGCTCATCCTGACTCCCCTCCACCTGATCTTTTCTCCCAAAACTTATAATCCTTCCTTTTCTTTAATCGGTGTCTCGTCTGGGTAGAAGCTGCGTCAGGACATCCTCGTTATGAAGCCGTACTTTATCACGTGCAAGGAGGCTATGGAGGCCCGATTACTGCTACAGGTATGTTGATGGTATCGTTGACTCCTAGCGTAGATTAATTCTTTGTCTTAGGCGGTGGTAAGCTCCTCCTACTTCGCGGTTTCTGAGAAGAGCGTTCGGGCCTGAAACTGAAATCCCAGACGTTGATTCAAAGTGTGTGCCCTGTGTCCCTAACAGTAGATTATCTTTTTTTTTTTTTTTCTGCAGCTACAGGATCGTCAGCACTTTGTGGAGAACGATGACATGTACTCTCTGCAGGACCTCCTAGACGTCAGCAGCGGACGCCTGGTCTGCTCCCTCACCGAGATACATACCACCTTCGCCAAGCATATCAAGCTGGACTGTGAGGTGAGAGAAGGCCGGAGGAGGAGGATACGGGGGCGTGTGGAGGCATTGAGAGGGTGTAGATTGTTGAGCTTGCAAAGATTATGGTTGGAGGATGCTGGGAGCTTGGTCAGCAGTCCTCTCCTTGTCTTTCCAGCGGTGTCAGGCCAAGGGCTTCGTGTGCGAGCTGTGCAAAGAGGGAGATGTCCTTTTTCCGTTCGATAATCACACATCCGTGTGTCAGGACTGTGCTGCTGTGTTCCACAGGTACGGTCCGAGCAACATCAATGTAACAGAACAATGTCTGTGTTTTAAAGAAGTGTCTGCGATGAACCTTTAGCAGTCCAGATGTTGAGGACTACATCTCCCATAATGCTTGTACAGCGGAATGCTGGCAAAGCATCAAGGGAAATGGAGTCCACTAGACCTGCAGTGCCAAAGGTTGCCCACCCCTCTTCTAAACTAATGATGATCTGCAGGGTGGTCTTGGAGGTTAAGACTGATGTTGTGGGCTGCTTTGTATTGATTGCAGAATGCCACAACAACCGTAGAAAGTATAATATCATTAGTAACATGCAATGTGTGAGGAGACGGGGGGAAGGTGCATTCTTGTAGGTAACTGGGCATCAGTCTAAGTGATTGACCCCAATGTGGCCCTGGCATATTCTCTGCTACATCTCTGACCATCTAAATAAAGCACATTATTGTGTACTGCACCATCTAAAAGTTAGTGGTTCAGCATTGCTTGAGACACTTTTAATATTGGATTAGAAAGTATCTGCTATGGGATGCAAAGGCTTAAGGCACTTTCTGAACGCCCCTCCCTCGTTCCAAAGATTAATACAAAGCAGGCAGACAGGAGATAGTCAGGTTCCTGCTGGTGGAATGTTTTAAAAGTTGGTCCGGTCACCATGGAATGCACGACCCCTAAATGAAGGGAAATCTACCTGGAAAATGTTTCCGTTTAAAAAAAAAAAACTCATAAAATGTTAACACACAACATTTAGACCCTATTGTTTGGTATTTAGTTGATCAATGTAAATGTATTTCAGGTGAAACTTTAAGATAATAGTCTCTGTCTTGCTCCAGTTTAAGTCTTATACGTTTTCCATGGATCTTTCTTTCCCTGATGCCAACTTTAGAAGGATGAGTCTTTCTATCCTACTTTCTGGTTATTCTACATGAGTTTTCTCTGTGCTTATTTGATCATAACTCCTATGTAGTATCTGGACCAATGTTATCCCCCCCCCCCCCTCCTTTGTTTTAGGGACTGCTACTATGACAACTCTACCAGCTGCCCCCGCTGCGTTCGGCTCAATCTTCGGAAGCAGCTGCAGGAACCTGAACAGGAGAAATAGCAGGAAAGGTTTATTCTCATTAACTGACTGTGACCCACAGAGAGGCCTGCTGCGCGATACCACCGTGAAAGACACATGTAGCTCTATGATCACTGCCATACGGAAGCAGTACGTGGGAACATTGTAAATAGAGAAGTTAAAGAGACTTCAGAATGTGCAAAACTTCCCATCTCAGCAGCTCCTCTTCACCCACCTTGGCGGTTAATGTAACATTCCAGACTAATGCACAATGGGCGCCGCCCACAGTCAAGCCCCGCACATCCTTCCACAATGTTAGGATGCTCATCGGGATTTCTCCAGGTGTATTGCAGTGACTGTTGCTCTTCTTTTGCACAGACATCTCTACGGGTGCCTTATGACTCTTCCCCTCCAGTGTTTTTCCCATTAAGTGTCTGTGGATTTTCAGGATCGTCCACAGACTTCATTTGCTTGGGAGTTTCTTACAGATTAGAAGCTGCTACATGATATTTATTATGTACGCCAAGCAATATCCTTTCTGTCCCTTTTATATTATTTGCCACTTCATTATAAAAGATGGTGAGATTTATGTTCTACAAGAGCATCATATGACTCTTCCGAATGACAAGGCCACTAAATATATCAAGTGGAAATAGAAATACATTGCACAAGCCTTTATTTTGACCCACTCTGAATCAAAGGCTGCCCTTAAAATATCCAAGTAAAAAAAATATTCTGATATTATGGGCAAATCTTTTGAAAAAAAATCGTAGTGATATGCTTCCCAGTTTAAAGGCTGAAGTCAGGTTTACAAAATGTTATGGATACAGCTAATTTCCTTTATACAACCCTCGTGCAAGTCACAAACTACCTCATCTGAGGTATGCAATAATACAAAATGGCTGCCTCCGGCAGGTATACTTTGTTTTGCTTACCTCAGAAATGAATCGCCCACATACACATAAAAAAAAAATAGAGATGTATTCTCTTTTGGTCATTTTACTTTCAAGTGGCTAAATATGGGGGAGGGCAACAGTTCTGGCTGGGGATCATGGGAGTTTCATTGAAACCTTGGGCGTTCTCTGAGATATTGTTAAATAATAATGCTTAGTGATTTTAGTCTGCTGCTGGCAGAATACTACTTCACAGAAATAACAAATAAATAACATTCAACATTAAATGCTGACAAGGGCTTCCATGTAACTTAAGTGATTTTAAAAAGAGCTATGCAGAGAGGATTGAGGAAGTCATAATTCACCATGAATGTGTATGGTATTTTATTTTTGATACCTTGGCTCTCATTATACAATCTTATTTATTTTATTTTTTTTCCTCTGTAAATATTAAATTGGTTCCAGACTCTGGAGTTGAGTCATTCAACTGTGTTGAATTGACAAACAAATTGCAAAACGTCGCCGAACCTGTATCAACTGAATACAATTCACTGTTTAGTTACTATAACTTAAGGTCATTTGTTAAGATGTATACGTTTGAGATTCCTACTGGCTTAGAGGGAATCTGTCTCTTACACACTGTTTATACTCTAAATGTAGCCAGGATAAAAATGATCTATAGATTGTGTTGGCAGAATTGGATAGATAAAGAGAAAAATGTATTTTTAATGTGTCGGTTTTTGACATCACCATGTGGCTTCATATGCAAATCACACTTTCCCAGTTAATTTGCATATTAAGCCGCAAGGTGATGTCATATGTAGGGCACAGGCACATTTAAAACACATGCTTCCTCTTAATCTCTGAGTTTTCTTGTAATTGTGCTAACACAATGTGACGATTGTTTTAATCCTCTATATCTGCAGTACAAATAAGGTTTGCGTGATAGAGTCCCTGATCTTTTATAAGAATAGTTGATTTAGATGACCAATTTGTAGCCTTGGAGCTGCTGTGTAACCTATGCTCCCATCATTCTCAGCTAGGCTGCGGTAGAACGGGAATTACTGGATTACGTGTTTATCTAGAGATGGCATTGTTATTTGCATGACTCTTTCCTACTATTGTGAAAAGTCATTTACTCTTTTTAAATCATAAAATTAACTTGGAGCCATATTATTCCCAAGAGTTTTTTTTTTATTTTTATAAGTGCAAAGCACTTTTCCCAAAATGTCCAATAATTTATTAACTTTGTCTTCTAGAATGCACTGTGCCAGTGTAGGTAGTGGATAGGCCTCTTGGAATCTTGACAAATCCCATGAATCTTAGTCAATCTATGCCCAACATGAGAATCATGGGAAGTGTAGATTAACAGTTACCTGTTCGTTATCTTTAAAGGACAAATTAACTTTTTTTGCACTTATGCTTCTAAAGAGAATAAACCTGCGTAAATCTCCAAAGATACCTGCCTGGTTTGGTTCAAGAAGCTGATACAATTTTTTTTTTATAACCCTTGCTTCCTATAAAGAAACTATACATGTTCTAGTGAATCTGCCAGCACAATGCATAGACCAATTCTTACTCTACATACTGTTTAGGTGACAGGAGGTTTGCAATTAGAATGTGCCACAAGATCTATCTAAACAGAGATGCGCCTGCACTGTTAATGTATAAGGGCAATGCTGACTATACAGGTTATTTCGCCAAGGCATGCCATTACAGTCTCTTGTCTTAAATTCTGTACAGAAAGTCGAGCATTTTATTTATAATTGCTTATTTATGATCTCATTTGAGACTCGTGTGTATATATTAATCCATGTAATAAATAAATGTATTGTCTTTTTATTGCCTTATTAAACTAGAAGCAAATAAATGTGCTAAAATCAACATTTTAACGCTTTGTTACATTGAGTTTACAACTGTATAATTATCAGATTTTGTCTCAAAGCAACTGCTTATATCGTGGTTTAACAAATTGCAGGAGAGAGAGAGAGAGAGAGACTTGGCTCCTACATTTCCTACTGCTTTCTCCTAACTTTTTGATTGGTTCACATAGAACTCTATGGAACTGCTATTTCCCTGGCTCCTGAAAATAATTAGGCTGGCTCATAATATTCGCAAATATATGCCAAACCCTGACTTATATTGTTTTCCTTAGTTGCAAGCTGTTTATATAAATATTGGCATTATTGGTTAGGAGCTATTTTATCTCTTTTAAAAAAAATCACCTTAAAGCTCCTTGTGTGATCAAATCTTGCTTAATGACCTGTTAGGCGCTCACCCTCCTCCTTCGTACTGTGCCTTTTATTCAGCATTGCTAGCGACTTCACTATTCCAGAAGCATTTTGTTAAATGTGCTATTACATACTGGCATTCAGGAAAGAGATCAATGAAACTGGAGAAAGAAATACTGATAATTAGAAAAAGATGGTTGCCGCTTGTAAGATCCGAATTTGGGAAGGTGACAGACTCATTTTAATTTTCTACTGTCATAAGCTTTGGAGGTTGAGTGACAGCGTGACCACATATGGGCAGTAAATATGTCACTCCATCCAGCAGCGCTACTGAGAATAATACTGCGTATGCATTATATGGTGTCCCCGACTGTAGGTTGGGACTACAGTACTGTGGTCCAGAATCCCACCAAGCTCTACCTCTGTCATCAAAAAGTGGGACAGAGATAGGACTCAGTGGGACTCTGCCTCAATAGTGGGACTGTCAGGAAGCATGTTTAAAATTCCAGTTGGGTGGAAACTCTACGGGGGACGAGATATTTTGGGACCAGCACGGGTAGCACAAACTGCCGTATGTGGATAATCACCATATTTGCCAACATCGGCCATATTTCCAGGGACACATATTTGTTCCACATGCTGCAAAAAGACCATGCATAGGGCAGCCCGGCAGCATGTAGGATGGATATACGCACAGACATAATCCAATTAATTAATCAGGGTGGAGATCTCATAGAACCTACCCTGATTGATTGATTAATTGGATTGTGTCTGTGCGTATATCCATCCTACATGCTGCCAGGCTGCACTTTGCATGCTCTTTCTGCAGCATGTGGAACACATATGTGTCCCTGGAAACATGGCCGATTATGGCAACTATGAATCACCATTCTTATAATTGGCACTTGTGGAGATAGAAATAACACCTAATATTTGCACTATGTGCACCACTTTTATACATCCCCCATCTTATGGGGGTTCACCATACCTCACAAGTGTCTATATTGTGCACCCCAAAAAAACCTCTGTCCATCTTTTTATGGGAGATCAAAAGTTTGTTTTTTTTATGAGCGTATCATAGCGCTCCACAGAAATAAAACTCCCAATAAAGTGAGTTTAAACTGCTGTAAATATATTTATATTTTAATTAGTGTAAGCAAAATACTTTACTATTAATATAAACCAAATGACATAAATAGATAGATATTGGCCATAAAGTCCCTGAAAATGTTTCGGTAATGCCCCGCCCACAGCCTCACCTCAAGCCACGCCCACAAAAAGTTTTGGTCCCACCTAGTCAGCCCATGATAAATTGTTGTTTTTACAACGCCCCCAAAACATATAAAAATATTCAGTTTCCTTAGAGTCTCACAATAAAAAGAGGGGGCTTGTTTTTTTTTTTTTTAAGAGCTTGTTTTGTGTGCAGATAATAAAAAACATGAATTTTAAGGAGATTAAGACCAGGAAACAAACAAAAATATTCCCGTTGTATAAGCAGCTTGTCAGCACCTTATGTAACCTAGTGAAATAGAAGACTGCGGAACTCCAAAACTCGTCTCTTTGTTGCTGCCCGAGAAGTTATAGGCAACGAACACATTAGGACGCTGCGTGAAGGACCCCGGAGAAGGCTGCTTTCGCGGTGCCTGTCCGGAATGACGGCTTCCTATTGGCTAAAATGTAGCAGGCGTGCGCAAGTGATCTGATCGTTCACACTGAGTGACATTGCTTCAGCACTATACTTTGAGATGAGTGCCGGGCTTGGGCGCCTGGTCTCGACCGGGATAACGAAATGGCCGTGCGTCTTGAGGCTTCGGGGTTTATCCCGCAGAGGTGGGCTGCGTGAGGTGAGATGGAGTAGTCGGGGCTGTTTGTTATTGGTGGTTAAACTTTACGTGCTTCAGTTGTTGTGGACTGCATTGCCCATGATGCTCTGCTATGCCTAAACATTATGAGGAACATAACAGCTGGAGTGCTAGAGCTTAGCACTGGATCCTGGTAAAAAAAATAAAAAATAAAACATGTTGACAAGCATGTCTGTCTGTTTGCCCCCATTAGGGCTGTCAGGGTGTGTGTCCATTAGGGCTGTCAGTGTGTGTGTCCATTAGGGCTGTCCGTTTGTCTGTCTGTCTGCCCCCATTAGGGCTGTCAGTGTCTGCCCCCATTAGGGCTGTCAGTTTGTCTGCCCCCATTAGGGCTGTCAGTTTGTCTGCCCCCATTAGGGCTGTCAGTTTGTCTGCCCCCATTAGGGCTGTCAGTTTGTCTGTCTGTTTGCCCCCATTAGGGCTGTCAGGGTGTGTGTCCATTAGGGCTGTCAGTGTTTGTGTCCATTAGGGCTGTCAGTTTGTCTGCCCCCATTAGGGCTGTCAGTTTGTCTGCCCCCATTAGGGCTGTCAGTTTGTCTGCCCCCATTAGGGCTGTCAGTTTGTCTGCCCCCATTAGGGCTGTCAGTTTGTCTGCCCCCATTAGGGCTGTCAGTTTGTCTGCCCCCATTAGGGCTGTCAGTTTGTCTGCCCCCATTAGGGCTGTCAGTTTGTCTGCCCCCATTAGGGCTGTCAGTTTGTCTGCCCCCATTAGGGCTGTCAGTTTGTCTGCCCCCATTCGGGCTGTCAGTTTGTCTGCCCCCATTCGGGCTGTCAGTTTGTCTGCCCCCATTCGGGCTGTCAGTTTGTCTGCCCCCATTCGGGCTGCCAGTTTGTCTGCCCCCATTCGGGCTGTCAGTTTGTCTGTCTGTCTGCCCCCATTCGGGCTGTCAGTTTGTCCCCATTAGGGCTGTCAGTTTGTCTGTCTGCCCCCATTATGGCTGTCAGTTTGTCTGTCTGCCCCCATTAGGGCTGTCATTGTGTCTGTCTGTCTGTTTCCATTAGGGCTGTCAGTGTGTGTCTGCCCCCATTAGGGCTGCCATCTGGTGTGTCTATCCTGTAATAATGATAATCTAAAAATAATTAGTATTTCTTCACTTGTGCTTTTCTTCCCCTGAGACACAAAAATTGTGTACTTTTATGAAAGGCAAAGTTCTAAAAGTGATTTGAAAAAGCAGAAACATTCTGTTGGCTTCCATGGTGACTGATCCACATTGAGAGGATTGCATTTGTATATACAATTCCCAAAGTATTTTTAACATTTCCAGTTTACTGACGAGCAATATTCCAGGAAGTTTTCTTGTGCATGGCTAAAGGCAACGCAGACTTCTGGCTGTAACAAACAAATATATTGTTACTGGCACTAAAGCAACCCAACAACCCAGAATAATGTGCGCTCACTCCTCGGTAGGAATAGTGAAAATGCTCATTTTTATTCTAGTCCAAAGTGATCCTTCTCAGTAAACGATGGTGGACCTGACGCCAGGCCTTCACGGCTTTCGTTCTAGCAGTGCTTAGTCACTAGCATTGTGAAAGAGCAACACAGAACCAAATCAATACCCTACTTAATGAAAGCTAATTCTGAAAGTTATCCACCCAGCATGTTTTATCCTAGTTTAAGATTTATGGTGAAACATAGGCGGTGCCTTTTTTTAAAAATGTGTATAAACACCTTCACGTGCTTTGTGTAAATAATATAATATAAATAATGACCCATTTTGCAAAATGGCAGTATGTTAGAAATGGCCGTTATATTGTTGTGTGAGAACGATTGTGTGTCATTGATGTCCTTGTATCATTTCAGTTGGTGATGAGAAGCATTGTGACACAAATCAACCCCGCCTGGAGACTGACCCCAAGTGTGTCATGTTTAGGATCCAAGCCACCCAAAGGTATTACTCTAATCACTGTACAGTTTGATGGGAGCGCAGTAAAAAAAAAAAAAAAATGCGTCCAGTAGTTATTATTTATTTTATGAGTTTTTGCAAAGTTTAGCTTTGAAACTCACTTTTTACGCTCTTTCTCCCAGGCATTCTCTTTGACTGCTTGAAATGGGCATCCCCAGCATCTGTTGGGCATCATAAGGCTACCATAGAGAGGTATGGGGATGCCCAATGCACAAGTGCACAATCCCCAGGATCTGTCATACTGAGCAGGTTCCATGCACATTTGAGCATTCCATCAAAGGTATATAAAATGGGGGAAGCAGGAGGTGTTTGCATTCAAATGTTATTGAAAATCTTGAGCAGGGCTCGACAAATCCCAGGAGCCATGCCTTCCAAAACTCCTAATGCTGACACTTACCTTTTTTTGGCTATATAATATTAAGCTCTATGGAATTACCTTTTCCCTGGCTCCTAACGTGTACAAGTATTTGTCAAGACCTTCTCTTGAGTAGAAAAGTATAAGCTGGCAAAACTATTGGCCAAACTGGTTTTTATACTCTTTAGTTACCTGATCCTCTCTGATCAGAGTGTATTCCTTTTTAATTGAGATGTCTTATCTTCTTCATCTTGCAACTTTCACTCATTCCTTTCCTTTATCAATAAACAGACCTTCCACCTGTGTTTTAATGATAATGATGGTTCTTTTTTTCTGTTTAGGTTTTGAGAAGTTTTTCAAAAGAAAGGATAAGGAAACGAACGCTGAAAACTCCCAAGAAGACACTGGTAATAATCAAATTTTTTTTTATTTAATCACTTTTTTTTGTCACAGAGTATACAAATTTGTGCATTTGTATAACTTGGTACATCCCCATATGCCCTTCAGGGGCTGGAAAAAAAATATATTAAATAAGCACTGCATCATGTAAACGAAAGAAGAAGAAAAAACTATCTGTCCAGTTTTTTTTCCCCTCCACTCGTCCTTTCTCTTAAAAATTGCATCAAAAAAGTGTAATAGATTTAAGGATTTTGCCATAGCATCAGTCCTTCCTATATTTCCATGCCCCAACATTGGAGGGCCACTGAAATTTATATTGAATATACAATTATGGGAGAACTGTAAAAAGTTTTAAAGTGTATTTTACATATATTAAACACATGTACAACCTACACAAAATAAGCTAGTTGGGACTGTGTCTTGAACACACAAACCTTGTGCTATTGAAAGTAAATTGGTGCACATGAAATATTCATACATACAATCATTCACGGTTACGCTTCTCAAAAACAAAGGACAAAAACAAATGCTCTGTGGTGCAGTGAACTATATAACACTAGTGTAAGCTCCCTTGGAATGAATACTGACTGCAGTTTACTGAGCACCATCTGTTAATGAGAAGTGCTCTCATTAAAGGCAGCTAGAAGGAAAAAAAAACAGAAAGACATGAGATATTGTTTAATTTACTTTTAATACCATATTTTGGACATGCAATTAAAAACTAGATACTTAATATGGACGTATGCTGTGATGGCTCTCCAGCCGAGGTTCTGTAGGCAGCGTTAGAGCAGTTCAGGATTATTCATGGTGCTTTTGGGGCTATTGTTTGTGAATGGGTGTGTTGAGTCCTACTCCTAGAAGTCATAGGCCGAGGTCATCGATGTCTATGAACAAGGCACACAGCATCCATCTAACTGCTGCTGCAGGTTTTATGCAAAAAGGAGATTGATTACTTCTCAATCTTCCCTGCACCAGTTGTCTTCAAGAATTAGTTACATTTAAAAAATATATATATTTTTCTGATGAAATAGCTTTGATATTAGGGGCAGTTGAATACAAATTGATTTATTGTGTTGATCAGGTGGAAGAAGATCCGCTGCTTCATCACACATAGTAATGCATTACTTCCTGATACGGATACATTACTTTTTCCCCCCCCTAGATAAAGCCAAGGATTCTGGTCCACGTGGCAGCGGAGGGGGCGGTAACAATAAGAAAGATGACACATCGTGGTTTCGAAGACTGCAAAAGGTGTGTATTTGATAGGCGGTAAACGTTACCTACCTACCTGGGACAAAGGGCAGATAGAGCAAAGCAATCTTTCAGTTGGGGAGATACGATGGGTTTATCCATGAAAGAGGGAATTGAGATGGGAATTTCCAACTCAAAGCCAAAGTAGCAGAGTTGGAAAAATTCAGTCCCATTCAGATAATGTTTCCAACTCTGCTAATTTGGCTTCAAGTTTGATATTCCCATCTCAATTTCCTGTAACTCACTCTATCCTAAATATAGCCCTATGTATAGGATAATCCAGGGCTCGACATACCCTCATGGTCCCCTTGCCACTGCCATTCGTTTGTTGTTGTTTTTAGCAGCGCGAGGGGGGAAAGTCTGTGCGGATTGCACAGACGGCAAGCTCCGCCCCCTCACGCAACGCATGTGAGTGCTGGGTGTCGTCACGTGACAACCCAGCCGTAAGAGCAATGAAGATCGGCTGCAGCACGAATGTTCCCCCCTCCCCTGCAATGATGCGAAGTGTATGTGAAGTAGGGGGGTGTATGTGAAGTAGGGGTGTGTATGTGAAGTTTGGGGGGGTGTGTGTATGTGAAGTAGGTGTGTGTGTGTATGTGAAGTAGGTGTGTGTGTGTATGTGAAGTAGGTGTGTGTGTGTATGTGAAGTAGGTGTGTGTGTGTATGTGAAGTAGGTGTGTGTGTGTATGTGAAGTAGGTGTGTGTGTGTATGTGAAGTAGGTGTGTGTGTGTATGTGAAGTAGGTGTGTGTGTGTATGTGAAGTAGGTGTGTGTGTATATGTGAAGTAGGTGTGTGTGTATATGTGAAGTAGGTGTGTGTGTGTATATGTGAAGTGTGGGGGGGTGTTTATGACTTGCGTGTATGTTTGCGTAATTGTCTGGCTCCCAAAAAATGCAGCTGGCTCCTAAAATCAAATTAAATTTGTCAAGCTCCGGCATAATCTATTCTTTATGAAGTGCAACAGAGTTTGGGTCATTCCAATTCCAGACCTGGAGCAATTTTCCTCCTTTGATTATCAATGCGTCGGTCTTGGATACCTGGGGATTTCTCCATAATATGTTGCTGCCGATGTGTAGAAAAATAAACTGCATTTCATACGAGGCTTTTATACGGTAAAACTAAAGGTCGGGTATTACACTGGTCCAGTGCGCAGATGATTTTTCATTTATTTGGATAACCCGGGGTTCTTAGAGCAGCGTGTGGTTTAATAGAAACTAACGAGCATTAAACGAGGACATAAATAACATTCAGTAAAGTATCGTCCCAATGCAACGGCCTCAGTGATAACCGTACCCTTAACTAGAGAAAAATCTCCCACATCTCCTACTGCGCTATTTTAAAACCATATATATATATCTTTATACAAAAAAATAATAAAATCACATTTACAGATGAAAAGAGGCACAGCCAAATGCATAAGGGATCTGTGCAATTTTTAAAGGTTTCTAGTGATCTCTTACAATGTATGGGACAGCCGGTCTATCTTTTTGTGAATGATGCAAGCACCGCCCTCCCAGACTGCTCCCCACTTATCTTGCCCTCTCTCTTCCTGTAGGGTGAATTCCCTTGGGACGATAAGGAGTTCCGCAACCTATTTATTTTTGCTGCCGGAGTCGCCAGTGTAGCTTTTATGTTTTCCATGCGAGATACTGCAAAGGAGATCACCTGGAAGGAGTTTGTGCACCTGTACCTCGCAAGGGATATGGTAAGGGAGCAGGGGGGGAGAGGGGAGTCACCTCAACTTCGGACACTAGAGGGCGCTAGCATAACGGAATAGAATCTTAGAATTCCAATAGGGAGACGGAGGAACTGACAGCAATGAGAGCTTACCCATGTGGTTATTGCTCCTGTCAGGCCTCCCTTTTCTATATCGGAGCCCAAATCCTCACATTCACCCCATGTTTTCCCTACATGTGTAAGCATGTGTACTCTTTTAGATAGCACCTGATATTCTTCTCTTTCTGTCCTGCAGGTGGACCGGCTGGAGGTGGTGAACAAGCAGTATGTACGAGTGATTCCCATCCCCGGAGCCTCCACCGAGGTGTGAGCTGTAGATTGTGTCGTTGCCCCAGCAGCGTTAAATGGCTCAATGCTTCTGTAACATATACCTCTTATATCTGTCTCCCTACAGAAATACGTGTGGTTTAACATCGGCAGCGTGGACAGCTTCGAGCGCAATCTGGAAGCTGCTCAGATGGACCTCGGGTTTGACACACTGCAGCATGTCTCTGTTATATACACCTCCGAGAGTGATGGGTGAGGCTTCCAGAATATCAGTCTATCAGAATTCCACATGTAGTATCAGAGCTGGGCAATTGATAGCTTGGCTTTGTGGGAGATGTAGTTGTGCAACACTTTGAAGGTTACCCATCGTCCAACCCTATGTAGATGTGTAATTTACGTGAGATGGTTATCTGCAGATACAGCACTCAAGGGTCCAAGTTAGTCCGGCCAATGTCCTTTTTAGAATGTTCATATAGTTGAAGTAGGAACTCATAGGAAAGGGTTTTTGTAACCAGCCAGAGCTGAAAGCTTGTGTCTATTTTCTTATCTGTATGTGCATAGAATGTATCTACAGAGATACTGTAAAAGTTTCTTGTTGTTTTTTTTTTTTTGGTTTGTCGATCATCTTGGACTTTGACTTTGTCTCACAGGTCCTTCTTGATGAGCCTTGTGCCAACCCTGCTGCTGGTGGGCTTCCTGATCTTCAGCCTACGGAGAGGCACCATGGGTCCAGGTCGGGGAGGAAGAGGCGGCGGACTCTTTGGAGTCGGAGAAACAACAGCCAAGATGATGAAGGGCAACATCGACGTGAAGTTTCGAGACGTGGCGGGGTGCGAGGAGGCCAAACTGGAGATCATGGAGTTTGTAAATTTCCTGAAAAACCCCAAACAATATCTGGACCTAGGAGCGAAGATCCCAAGGGTGAGGAGCATTTCATGTGGGCCATGTTTAACCACAGGGATAGTGTAGAAGCTGGGTGCAAGTGGTTTAGTGAATAAATATGATATATTGCATCAGGACTTGACAAATCGCTAATAGTCATCCACATGGCGCCTCTTGCGTCAATTTTCTGTTTCCAGCGTAGCGCAAGGAGGTAAAGTGTGTGCGGGTCTCATGGCCCGCCCCCTCGCGCAACGCACTCTAGTGTCTGAGCGCAGGTGTTATGTGACACCGCTCGACCAATAATGTATCTCCAGACCCTGAAGGAAGGATCTCTCGTAGCATATTAGCAATGTCTTCTAAATAAGCATGATATCAGCCTTTGCTTTAGGTTTCTGCCATTACCTATGCTCTTGATTCCTCTAGGGGGCGATGCTCACTGGTCCTCCAGGCACAGGGAAGACCCTACTTGCGAAAGCCACAGCGGGGGAAGCCAATGTGCCGTTTATCAGTGTGAATGGCTCTGAGTTCCTGGAGATGTTTGTTGGTGTGGGGCCAGCCAGGGTAAGGAGTGTGGCTTGGAGTTGACACTGTGGGTGGCAGTCTCTTTCTGGTTCCCACTTACCTGTGGCATCTCTTTCTGCTAGGTGCGAGACATGTTTGCCATGGCTCGTAAGAATTCGCCGTGCATTCTCTTCATTGATGAGATTGACGCGGTTGGCAGGAAGAGGGGGAGAGGAAACTTCGGTGGGCAGAGCGAGCAAGAGAATACACTTAACCAACTGCTGGTGGAGATGGATGGTGAGAGAACCTAGTGGTGCTGTACCTTCATTTAGAACATCTGGAGTCAGACTGTGGAAGAGAAGCATGAGAAGATATTACTTTACACAAAGAGTAGTAGATAATTGAAATAGCCTTCCAGTGGCTGTAGTAAAGACCAAGCCAATAAGAGAACTAATCAATGCCCGGGGTATAATAATCTATGTTTGCTTCTATACCGACTATGAAACTTTGCCAGTTACTATCTAAACAAACAAAAAAAACTCTAGCAGTGATGGCTAACCTTGGCATTGCAGAAGTCTCATCCACTGATACTCTGTCAGCCTCAACGTTTTTGAGCAGTGCTCCAAGGCTGAGAGAGCATCACGGGATATGTAGTTCCCAAACTTTTGCAGTGCCAAGGTTGGCAATCACTGCGACCGAGAATAACGTACAGACACAAACATAGAAACACAGGTTATTACCGTGCCAACTCTTATGAGGCTCAGCACACCTCACAAGAGGTGGGGGGGGGGGGGGGGGGTTAATGCAAGTGCGCTGGAGTGTCTGTTATTGAACATTATGAGCTTCAGCCAATTATCACATTCATTCATTAGGACACCGCTAGATACAGACTTACATTTCTCACCAGAGTCTCCTAGAAGACTTTTTTTTTTAAGGTTAACTGTATATTTAACAGTCCACTGTTGAGTACAAATAGATCTGTTGCGTAGCACTACACAATATTTATTTGGCATTACTTTTTTAAAAGATCACTTTTAAGGAAGTGGAACACGGTTTGTTAAAGAGCAGCTGTCTGTAAGAGGCCACGTATTTATAGATTTTTTTAAATTATTGATTTAAGAAGTTTTTACAGCACATGTATTGATTTGATATTTCTGTGCTTTTTGTTTCATGTTTTAAATATATAAACATTTTTTGTTTCATGTTCAGGTTTTAATTCCAGTACAAACGTAGTGATCCTCGCGGGCACGAACAGACCGGACATCCTGGACCCCGCTCTAATGAGACCAGGGCGCTTTGATCGGCAGATTTACATTGGTAAAATGAAACGAATGGCCTCTTCATTGTCGTTTTTTTTTTTTTTTATATAATATTTATTTATTGAATCTTTTCATCCAAAATCATACAATGTAACATATAGAAAATACAGAAATAAAATAAGACATGAAATTAACTAAGGTGTGTACATAAAATAAATATGAGATACAAATGATGGTTGCCAAACATCATGTATCAGTAAATACAAAATACATATTATTGACGTATGAAGAAGGGGGGGGCTGTATGGGCGGGGGAGTTGGTGTCCATTCCGGTTTCGTAGCGCGTGTGATCCCATATTCCAGCATAAAAATGGGGGTACAGAGTAAATGAACATTTCTATGATTGCCGCATTTTTGAGTGTTGTATTGGAATAAAATAAACACCGGGGGAGAGGGGGGGGAAAAAGGGGAGGTGAAAGAAAACTCACACAAAAATAAAAAGAAGAGAAAAAAAAAATGAAGAAGGGGTTGTTTCATTGTCGTTTTTAATGTCGCCTGCAGCAGTCTGACCGTGTGGTGTTGTCTAACTCTCTTCCGCCAGGCCCTCCTGACATCAAAGGAAGAGCCTCCATTTTTAAAGTGCACTTGCGCCCTCTGAAGCTGTCGGACAGTCTCAGTAAAGACAACCTGTCCCGAAAGCTGGCTGCTCTCACCCCCGGGTTCACAGGTCAGGAGGAAAGGGTTCCTATGTACATATTCATTTTATTAAGTTCAATCTGAATCCTTGTTCACACACTTTCCCCTCCATCCTTCTGATCTCAGGAGCCGACATCGCCAACGTGTGCAATGAGGCTGCGCTGATTGCTGCTCGACATCTGAAGGAGTATGTGGTGGAGAAACACTTTGAGCAGGCCATCGAACGTGTCATTGGTGGTGAGATACATTCTGTAGTAGGCCAGCAAGGGAAATCCAGTAATAGACTATACCAATATGGCAATCCAGTAGTGGACTATACCAATATGGCAATCCAGTAGTGGACTATACCAATATGGCAATCCAGTAGTGGACTATACCAATATGGCAATCCAGTAGTGGACTATACCAATATGGCAATCCAGTAGTGGACTATACCAATATGGCAATTCTGTAGTGAACTATACCAAAATGGCAATCCTGTAGTGGACTATCCCAATATGGCAGTCATGTAGTGGACTATCCCAATATGGCAGTCCTGTAGTGGACTATCCCAATATGGCAGTCCTGTAGTGGACTATTCCAGTATGGCAGTCCTGTAGTGGACTATTCCAGTATGGCAGTCCTGTAGTGGACTATTCCAGTATGGCAGTCCTGTAGTGGACTATTCCAGTATGGCAGTCCTGTAGTGGACTATTCCAGTATGGCAGTCCTGTAGTTGACTATTCCAATATGGCAGTCCTGTAGTGGTCTATTCCAATATGGCAGTCCTGTAGTGGACTATCCCCATGTGCAAGTCCTGTAGTGGACTATCCCCATGTGCAGGTCCTGTAGTGGACTATCCCCATGTGCAAGTCCTGTAGTGGACTATCCCCATGTGCCAGTCCTGTAGTGGACTATCCCCATGTGCCAGTCCTGTAGTGGACTATCCCCATGTGCCAGTCCTGTAGTGGACTATCCCCATGTGCCAGTCCTGTAGTGGACTATCCCCATGTGCCAGTCCTGTAGTGGACTATCCCCATGTGCCAGTCCTGTAGTGGACTATCCCCATGTGCCAGTCCTGTAGTGGACTATCCCAATGAGTACCTTTTACTTGTTTCAAACTACTTTTATTTATTTTTTTAGGGCTGGAAAAGAAGACTCAGGTCCTGCAGCCAAACGAGAAGGTTACCGTGGCTTACCACGAAGCCGGCCATGCCGTGGTTGGTTGGTTCCTGGAGCATGCTGACCCGCTACTCAAGGTTTGTGGTTAGGACACAAGCTGTAGCATTTCCATAGGCTGCCACAAGAGGTCCTCTGTCTGATCACTTACAGCAAGTGACCTCACTCAGTGATAAGCCAATCACATTCTCCCAGGCATATTTCCCTAATGACTGCATATATTAAGTGATGGCTACCCTTTGGCACTACTGCTCATGGGCACACAGTAGTTGGCTGAGTGTTAAAGTTTTTGACCGTGCCTTACTCTTCTCTCCAATGTCAGGTTTCCATCATTCCCCGTGGGAAGGGTTTGGGCTACGCACAGTACCTCCCGAAGGAGCAGTACCTGTACACACGGGAGCAGCTGTTTGACCGCATGTGCATGATGCTTGGAGGACGGGTGTCGGAGCAGCTATTCTTCGGTCGCATTACCACAGGGGCGCAGGACGACCTAAAAAAAGTCACGCAGAGCGCGTACGCACAGGTGAGCAAAGGGGGAACCTGTATCTAAATTAGAAAGCAACAGAGTCCTTAATGGCCCATATATAATGTGCACCCTGCCTGCTGGAGAGGCGCCATTGTTTGCTTGACCAGGATTCCAATTCTATATCCGTCGATTAGAACTTTAACCTCATTATCCTTTTGGAAGCCGGTTTACTAACACCAAGTCATGGGGCGAAGGATAAAACTTACCAGGAAAGGTTAAAGCATCTTAACATGTATAGCTTGGAGGAAAGATGTAACAGGGGGGATATGATAGAAACATTTATATACATAAAGGGAATCAACACAGTAATGGAAGAGAGTATATTTAAAAGAAGAAAAACTACCACAACTAGAGGACATAGTCTTAAATTAGAGGGGCAACGATTTAAAAGTAATATCAGGAAGTATTACTTTACTGAGAGGGTAGTGGATGTATGGAATAGCCTTCCAGCAGAAGTGGTATAGGAAAACACAGTCAAGGAGTTTAAGCATGCATGGGATAGACACAAGGCTATCCTAGATATAAGATAGGGAACTGGGGACTAATAAAAGTATTTAGAACATTGGGCAGACTAGATGGACCGAATGGTTCTTATCTGCTGACACATTCTATGTTTATTTTTAACAGAGACAGATCTGTTTAAGTGAACATTAACTTTATGAAGGCTGCTAATTCTTATATCAGAAGTTGTATCTGGAAGCATTATGGGAACATGTTTTCTATCTCGGCATGTTAAGTTTTTTTCTATTCCCCCCCCCCCCCCCCCCCCCCCTACAATGTATTGAGTTGCATCTGCCACAATGGTCTCTGATCATAGCAGCTTGTGGTGTGCATAGGGATACAGTATCATCCGTTGTATTTACTGTAGCAGAGCGTGTGCTCTTATCCTCTGTTCTAGGCACCGTCCCTTACTTTCGTATCATGTTCCTTTCTTTGATTCTTCTTTCTCAGATTGTTCAGTTTGGGATGAGCGAGAAGCTGGGACAGGTGTCTTTCGACCTCCCGCGTCAAGGAGAAATGGTAGCCGAGAAACCGTATAGCGAGGCCACGGCAGAACTTATTGACCAGGAGGCCAGGAACCTAATCAATTCTGCCTACGATAGGACCATGGAGCTGCTAACAAAGTGCAAGGATCAGGTGGAGAAGGTAAGGCAACCTCCCGCAATACAGACACATTAAAACCACAAACACAATCAAGGCCAAAAATAACCTTTTGACCATGAAAATTGGGGATTCTATTTTACCTTCTCTTAGAAGTTATGGATCCTCACAGTAATAAAGGTGGGAACAGTGTGCAGTATCTCAATAGTTTAGAATATGTTTAAAAAAGAAATGGCAATTGCAAAGGATTGGTATGTACGGAATTAGCGATTGGCAGGTGGAGCAGTAAGATGTCCACACAAGCCTTCAATCAGCAGGGTCCCCAGGGAATGTCTTCCTGTGATGGGATGAAATGCATTAGGCATTATGGAAGACCTCACGGTTTGGATGCTGAGATTAGTTAGTGTTGACTTGTTGGACATGTGCAGTCCAGCTCAGTGTACAGCTGTATGCACAGTCTTAGAATCCAGCCCAAGGGGTGGAGCATGCTAATATTTTTTTTGTTTTTGCATACCCACTAAATGAAGGTTGGGACATGTTGGAGAGGATATGTCTGTTTAAAAAAAAAAAAAAGCATTGCGTAAATTACATAAAAGGAATGATGAGTTGCGAAACTACTTTAGGCCCTTGGAGCTTACAATCTCTATACCCCGCGTAAATTTGGCCTCTGTTTGATTTTCACAGGTTGGGAAGCGTCTACTGGAAAAGGAAGTGCTGGAGAAATCGGACATGATTGAACTGCTAGGCCCCAGGCCCTTTTCTGAAAAGTCCTCGTATGAGGAGTTTGTGGAGGGGACAGGAAGCTTCGAAGAGGACACGTCCCTTCCCGAGGGCCTTAAAGACTGGAATCAAGAGCGAGTGGAAGAACAGGAACCTAAAAGGCAGGAGACCACCTCCTAACAAGACCACCTTCCAGTGGGACTTGGCATGAATTGCTCATTCCAATGAGGCATTATCTCAGGAAGGACAACTGGTTAGAAAGAGATGACATCTTTCCCCTTGTATATGTGTCTCTCTTACCAGCAGTGCCTCACTAAGAGTTATGGGGAATTTCTCCTTCCTCGGAGGACTTCTTTGATACTGCTTTCTGTTATGCAGAGGGTTGGTTGGAGAAACTTTTCTTACTGATCTCCTGTGTTTTATATGGAAGGTAGGAGCACCCAGAGCTCCAATGGAGCCCTGTCCCTTTTTAATGATGTAGGCCGACTGATCCCTCTTAACTCCATGATATAAAGCACAGGCAGGGAATCTGCGGCCCTCCAGCTACTGATAAACTACATCTCCCATAAGGCTCTTTCAGCCAAGGCTTGCAGAGGAGTAGGGGAAATGTAGTCCTGCAACAACTGGAGGGCCACAGGTTCCCCACCTCTAATATAATGCAATAGAAGCTGGGTACAAGTAGCCTCCTCCTGGACTACATGACCGACACAAATATGTATTGGTTTGGTACCGAGCTTCTGTTCTTGGTGCTGTGCCTCTTGTGTGTCAATTACACAGAGACAAATCAAACACCCTGGCGCGTTGTACTGTATTATTTTACTATATAGCATCTGATCAGCACCCAGGAGGTGCCTGTTCGAGGATTTGTACACTGCTTTTAGTATTGAACCATACGGTATTGATGGAGCAGTCTCCTCTTGTGTTATTTAAGAACTAAAGATCTTCTGGCTGAAGCTACCTATTGGTGATCTGACTGGTTTATCTCGGCTATAACCTATACACTTTAGGTCAGGGGTGGAGAACCCTCCAGATGCTGATCAATTACATCTCCCATAATGCTCTTCCAGCTAAGAGGCTGGCTGAGTAGTATGGGGAATGTAGTGCTGGACATCTGGAGGGGCCGCAGGTTGTCTACCCCTGCTTTAGGTCCATGTTTATTTTGGCAGTTGGGTGTGTTGCATCACATTTATATTCTCCCTCACCTGACCTCTCGTAGGCAGTAAAATGCCATTACAGCTCCAGAGCAAGGGAAAAGATCCATGTTAAGTTATCCAACAACACAGTGGCTGGCTCTTTGTAGGGCACTGGATTGTTTCCTGACTCGGGGAGTGACGGGGTAAATACTCTGCCTCCTAGTGGAGCTTCTTGGGAACACCGATTGCTTAATGGATTATGAGACTTGCATAATTTAGAGACCACTTTAGTTCTTCGCTGGTCTGCAGAGCCCTGAAAGGCCTATAAACCTTTGCATTTTAATCCAAACCTTCATGCTCTATTATATTACTCTAATTCGGTAGTTCACTAGTTTGATTAGGCTATAACGGATTTCGAGCTGTCCTAATGGGTCAGTCACCGCTGGATTATTTCCTGGGTGTTCAACATGTGATTTAAAAGATGTGGAATTCACTTTATTTTTACTTTAAAAACATTTTCCAGTTCTCTGTTAGTTTTACATTGAATATATTGTCACTGGGGCCCCTAAATTCAGTGACGGACAATAAGGAGGAGCTTAGAGTGATGGGCAGGACTGTTGCTATGGCAATTACGCTATTACACTGTATTCACACTTTTCAGGAGAAATAAAGAGTTGGGGGGGGGGGGGGAGACGTAGACAGATCTGCTTCTATACATGATACAATTCAGACACTATAGGTGGATCTGCCCCCTTTTTAAACCGTGACTTCTACATGTAGATCTGGTCCCTACAGTTCCAGCATGGGCAGCCTCCGTGCTGCAGCTTCCTGTACAGTTAGGGTCTCTAATGCCTGGTTAACTTGTCTGCTCCATCCTTTTTTGTACTGTAGCATCATTGGATTCAGAGCAGCTCGCCCAGGCCTTGTCACATCCATTCCTCTCCTGTTGAGTTGTTAATGAATTAGTAATCTTCCCTCCCAGATACAAGAAGCTTCCTCTCTCTCTCCCCCAGCCGACATGATCACTAATTTATTTATAAGACCCAATCGTTCCTTTTTATATCTCTATATACGTCCTGAATTTACTGAGCTGAAACAAGCCTGGCTATCCGTCAGGAGGGCAGACACACAAACGTTTGTAATTCGCACAATAAAAGCGTTTGTATAGCAGCTCCTGTCACCGTGCGTCTCTGTCCTGCTGGGAGTCTGGTGCCTCGTCTGATTGTGTATTCAACGTTCATTTTCCCAGATTGCAGAAAGATGGAGACTTTTTTTTTTTTTTTTTTCCCCATTCAGTGACCGTCAAGCTTTGAATGCCCAGTCTTAAACAATGCAGGACTGTGAAAGTAAACGATCTATACATTGTGTTAGCAGGATTGCAAGCAAATGCATGAATTAGGAGAAAAAAATGTGTTTTAAATGCGTCTGTGGAGTCTCCCGCGTATGACATCACCTGTGGCCTGATATGCAAATTTCCCATTCGTACCTTTCCTTCAAAAGTTAGGAAGGTAACCAGGAGTCCTACTTAATATCCAATGTGCGAAATATTTAGGGTTTTATTGATATAAAGGGGGATTGCAGCATTTAAGGCCTAAATAGCAGGGAATTGTTGCCAGTTTACAATTCCCTTGTCAATTCCCTCTTTCATAATTAAAGACCTTGGAATGTGATTGCTTACTTTGCCTTATTAGTACAGTGAAGTTCAGGCTTAGAATAAATATATTGGGAATCTTATTTATATTTTTTTCCCAATACATTACTACAAATGCTTCCACTAACTATAGATCATTTCTGGTATGTGTATATATCTGTGAATACTTTTATCCTGGGTTATTCTCCATTAAATGAAAAGTAAATCTGTCCCGTTTAGGATTTGTTTTTTTGTTTGTCTTAATAGGTTTACCTCCTGAAAAAGGCTTTACTTTGTGTATGTGTCGTTTTGCAAACTATATTCTGAAATCTTTCTTAGAAACAATTTTACTTCTGCAGAACTCTACCAGTGTGCCTTGTGTGGCAAATGCTGCATTCTCATGCACTAGTTGGCCATCTCTCTTCTGCCCTCCTTCTAGTGCAGGGGAATGCAGGCGCAGAAGGCCTACATCTCCCATATTACGGCTTAGTCACATAAGACTAGCAGGGGAGTCAGGGAGGTGTAGTTCTCCAATATCTGCAGTGCTGTAGTTCACACCCCTGTGCTAAGGCTTACCAAAGCTATGGGGTCTATCAGCGGCGCCGAGTATTAAGATGGCTGATCTGAGTGTAGTGTCCATAGGGTGAGAAATGTTGACCCTACTATTCTTCCAATGATGCTCAGCCAAAACAAGACACACTGATCTTGGGAGCTGTAGTGATGCACATTGGGAGTCCTCTTCCTTGGCCAGGGACTGGTGCCCGGCTGCACACTAGTCGGGAACTAGATAAGAGTGATGGGAGTTGTAGGCCTCAGCGGAGCTTTCCTCACCTTTTACTGGTTATGTCTCATCCAGGAGCAGCTGTAATCAATGGGACGACGTGGTGCCTTGCACCGGACTCGCTGGATCTAGGTTTACGGATGTGATAGCCACGTCCAAAGGCCAAAGTAGCCGAGTTGGGAAAAAAAAATTCAGCTGCATTGGAAACATTTTCCATCTCTGCTACTTTGGTCTAAAGTTTGAAATTCCCTTCTCAATTCCCTGCAATACTATCTTTATTGAGTAGACCCTTACATGTTACAGCCAGGACCAAGTCTTTATTGAGTAGACCCTTACATGTTACAGCCAGGACCAAGTCTTTATTGAGTAGACCCGTACATGTTACAGCCAGGACCAAGTCTTTATTGAGTAGACCCGTACATGTTACAGCCAGGACCAAGTCTTTATTGAGTAGACCCGTACATGTTACAGCCAGGACCAAGTCTTTATTGAGTAGATCCTTACATGTTAAAACCAGGACCAAGTCTTTATTGAGTAGACCCGTACATGTTACAGCCAGGACCAAGTCTTTATTGAGTAGACCCGTACATGTTACAGCCAGGACCAAGTCTTTATTGAGTAGACCCGTACATGTTACAGCCAGGACCAAGTCTTTATTGAGTAGACCCTTTATACATATGGCTTCCGAGCTGGCTGAATCCAGTGTTACATGCTATGTCGTATGACAGCACAGGCCCGGGGGGGACTCATTCCTATCATCTCGTTCCTCAGGCCCATACATTTATACATAGACGTGTCATTCACCGTCATCTCTGCTTCATCTAGCGAAAGGTCAGACTGACGCACACAGAGAGTCCCCGAGGGGGGTAAACGGTTTGAGTACATCGCTTGTAAGGATTGTTGTGTAATCTCTGTGGTGTGACGGGAGCTGCATTGTATATACTCCATCTCATGCCTGCCCCGTGCACCATCCTGGACAGTCAGAGTGGGGGGTTTAATGTGCCAAGTGCTGGCGGCCTCTCTATAGATGAACAGGTCAGGTGTCTGCAGGTTCTATAACACATGGCACAGAGAGGGGGGGGGGGCGGGGGTTTATGTGCCAAGTGCTGGCGGCCTCTCTATAGATGAACAGGTCAGGTGTCTGCAGGTTCTACAACACATGGCACAGAGCAGTGACTTTATAATGAGGCCCTTGCTGTAATCTGCCACATCTGTGCGCGGTCGGGGTTTAACCCTGCAATTTCCTTAAAGGGACACGTCACCTAAAGACCGGTATATACTGTGAATGTATAAAACTAGCAGAATTGTAAAGACAACAGAGAAAAGTGTCTGGGAAGTGGGAGAAGAGGCGATATCACCGAGATCTAATTTAGAAGAGGGGGCTGCAACAGCACATCTGCAAAAATGGATTTGGTGGTTTATGTCTGGTGTGTGTGTATTTTATATCTTTTTATATATATTTTTTATTGTTTGTTTATACATGGGCTTGGTTGGCACTAAGGGCATCAGTGCAATTGGGAAGTGGAGTTTGGGCATAGATTACACATTGGCATACACTGTGTTGGTGCTACTATTTGGCATTATTAGTATGTGCCCTGGTTTTATAAAAAGTCCCCAAATGTTTTAAATGTGGGTGAGGTGTGTGAGGTTTTTGACATCACCTGCGGTTTCATATCCAAATACACTACTTTCAGTGGGAAATAATGTCATGTTGTATATTACATGGTGATGTTGTATAAACAGGACACACATCTGTATACGGGAAATGGATCAATCACCCCAAAAATGGTAACACGAGTTACACTAGACAATATATCACGTGTGCTGTACTGGAGTTACGTGGGGTTTAATCTGCGTCGGGTCTGCTGTGAATCATTTCTAATGGATTTGAAATAAAATAAGAAACAACATCGGAGCACAATGGATTTATGCTGGCCTGAGGATGTATAATCTGCCATTTATAGTACAACCACACACTGGGGATACAATTACGCACTACTAGAAGGATACAACTTGCTTCTCTGGAGACATTTTATACCCACTCTTAAAAGGACAGCCTAGTCCCCAAACTCACTTTGGTGCAAGATGAAGATCACTGCTTGTATAATGCACAGGCTTTTTTCCATTGTGATTTGATGCTGGCATTCTGTATAAATCACATTTGTAATATTTGACTCCAGCCCTCCCCCGTGATTACTCTGCATGTTTAAGGTGCTGTAGCACTGATTTATATAGTCACTGAGGATATAAAGTTTTGTTTCATTGAGTCACCTTCTGTGCTCCTGGTATAGAATACATTGTGTGGACTGTAATAGACTTGCTCTAGTACACAGTATGATCACTGTCCAACACATTGTCTGATAGAGATGCAGGAAATTATTCTCATTAGTTCCTGCAGCAAAAAAAAAAAAAAAAAAGGAAATTACTTTTACTCAGCTAGTGTGGGCAGTCCTGGTTTCTTGCAAACTGCTTTAATTTCACAATTTCATCTAGCTGTAAGTATTTTATAGTTTAAGCAATGCAAAATGTAAAACATACATTAACCAGTGGATACTTTGTACAGTAGCTTGTGTTAATAAACAGGACCTGCCACAGACAAACATAATTTTCTCTTTATCTAGGCATTTGCTTGAAATTCTGCTAACAATCTATAATGTGTTTATTTTATCATTATTCTGTACAGTCCCAGCTGTTCTGAACCCCAAATAAGTCTGATTTCTCTATGTGTACATTAGATGGCTTAACACATTCTGTTACTCTAGAAGGAAGGTATTGTATCGCTAGGACAAGAAGAGAACACAGAGGTTTTATGGCCCAGGGTGATGGAGGAAGCTTTGCCACGCGGGTGCAATGCGCTGCCGGCCGTAGGATGCCAACTAAAACACATTGGCACTCGTTAGCAATGACCTGGCAGCAGCATGGTTTCTATAAACTGTACAGTCCTAAAGCGTGGGCACAGAGATGGGCATGCTGGCACTGTCATAACACCACAGACACTTGCTGTTTATAACAAACACAGAGGGCATCCTGCCTGATGCGCAAATAGACAGCGGGCACACAACCTGGCACAGGGTCTTGCCAAAACAATGAAACAAGATGGGACTTGGCACGATCTGTAATAGCACACCAGGCCCAGATTGGCACTTTATAGTCATCACAGCGTCGCCAACAACATGGCTCTTGTTACGGAATGACTGGCATTTATGTGGGATTTTTACAGGATTGATGGGCAGCCGATGCCCACAGTCTGGTAGTGTTTATGTATGGTGTTCTGTGGCAAAGGTGTGTGAACAGTAATGACACAGTGGGCACACAGACTGGCGTTTTTTACAATATATAATGATTGAGAGAATACAGACATGGACATGTAACACACAGGATGCGCTTTAGAACATATAATAACTTGTTATAGGCATATAGGCTGGTATTAGTTAGTATGTGGAATGGCACACAATGGACACACAAGTTAGAGAATCACACCACAGGCACTGTATCAACTGTAATACAATAGTGTGCACCTAACTTAGGACCAGAAGACATACAGACTGGCAACATTAGCTAGGATCTATAATAACATGGCCACAGACTGGAATACAACATGGGACAATGGATCTACAACAGTGACGATACACTGGGCAAATGAGCTGGTAATGGGATCCATGGCACAGTATAGCATAAGCACAAGGAAAAAAGGCATGATAGATAGAGATCGAGATAGATATTATGCGATTTCTGGCCAGGGCAAAAAAAAAAAGGATGTGTCTTAGTCTATCCAAAAAGACTGCAAGTTATTTAAAGGGACTGTATCACCTAAATATGGTTTTTACTGTGTATGTAAAGCATAAAAAGTTATTGGAAATGATCTATACATTGTATCAGCAAAATAGCAATAAATGTCTACATTAAAAGAAAAGTGTGTTTTAAATGTGTCTGTGGAGTCTTCTGCTTATGACATCACCTGTGGCACGGTATGCAAATGACACATTTCTCATTGAAAAGCAGTAAATTTGCACACCGTGCCGCAGGTGATGTCATAAGTAGTAGACTCCACAGACACATTTTTCTCCTAATTTAGGCATTTGCTTGCAGTTCTCATAATGCAATGTTTAGATCAATTTCAATCATTTTGTATGCCCCAACATGCACAGTACAAAAACCAATGTTCAGGCGATACCGTCCCTTTAAGTTTGCAGTTCCCTTGTTAATTCCATGGAATTCCCTATTTCATGAATAAAAAGCCCTCAGTCTACTCTAAACAATTTGTAATTGGTTTTAGAAACACTAATCTACTCCCATCAGCTTGCAATCTGTTTGTGAAAATAGGTTACTATATTCAGATATTAAAAGTTTTGCCCTGTCTATGCCATACAACCTCCACAGACTGCTATAATAATGGAAACATTACATTAGCCTTGCAGGCATGTAGAACGGTTAATGCAGGCTGTTACTTGCAGGCATGTAGACTGGTTAATGCAGGCTATCGCTTGCAGGCATGTAGAACGGTTAATGCAGGCTGTCACTTGCAGGCATGTAGACTGGTTAATGCAGGCTGTCACTTGCAGGTATGTAGACTGGTTAATGCAGGCTGTCGCTTGCAGGCATGTAGACTGGTTAATGCAGGCTGTTACTTGCAGGCATGTAGACTGGTTAATGCAGGCTGTTACTTGCAGGCATGTAGACTGGTTAATGCAGGCTGTCACTTGCAGGCATGTAGAACGGTTAATGCAGGCTGTCACTTGCAGGCATGTAGAACGGTTAATGCAGGCTGTTACTTGCAGGCATGTAGACTGGTTAATGCAGGCTGTCACTTGCAGGCATGTAGACTGGTTAATGCAGGCTGTCACTTGCAGGCATGTAGAACGGTTAATGCAGGCTGTTACTTGCAGGCATGTAGACTGGTTAATGCAGGCTGTCGCTTGCAGGCATGTAGACTGGTTAATGCAGGCTGTTGCTTGCAGGCATGTAGACTGGTTAATGCAGGCTGTTACTTGCAGGCATGTAGACTGGTTAATGCAGGCTGTTACTTGCAGGCATGTAGACTGGTTAATGCCGGCTGTTACTTGCAGGCATGTAGACTGGTTAATGCCGGCTGTTACTTGCAGGCATATAGACTGGTTAATGCAGGCTGTTACTTGCAGGCATGTAGACTGGTTAATGACACACATTATGGCACCGGTCAAGACTGTTCTTTAATGAGTTACACAGAAAGCTGCTACATCACAGTGTGACAATGTACTGTAACTTATTACATGTTGGGGCTGGGTCCATGTGGATTTCTGCCCCTCACAGTGATAACTCCAACTACCCTACAGTACCAAACAAACTGCCTACTATAGTTTTGTCTTGTGAGCTCTGGAAACATCCATCCAGATCACTGTGGTAATAGTGCAACACACTGATCAGTCAGCTCAATGTCAGGTTGCAGTATATCAGCCAGCCAGTTCTTGGAGCGCCAAGGATTTATACTCCCCTCTGGAACGAAGTGTAATATATTACAGACAGTATGGCCGGTCTCGCATGGCAGTGCAATATGGCAGTCCCCAGAATCCAGTGCAGTTTCTTTCTTCTAATGAACGGATGATAGGGCTGATGTACGGTGAGTTTAAAAAGATGCCTTATTGAACTGAATCCTATACTGTGCAAATATCCAGCTCCTTCTTGTTGTCCAGGGCATTCTTCCAAAGAATCAAACTATAAGACACTATGAACCAAACCACTGCTCCAGCCACATACTGCGAACCAAGAAGAGTGCCTTGCTTTTACTGGTCTGATGTCAGGATTAGTAGATGTTCTTTCAATCTTTAACACAATGTATAGATCATTTTCAATATTTTTTTTATTCTCTACATGTACAGTAAAGACAATGTTTAGGTGATACCGTCCCTTTAAGCAGCTAGAGGTATTTCTAACAGGTTTTATGTTCCCAGGATCCTTAGCAGTGCCTGCCAGGAGCCAGTGTGGATGAATTATGGGTTGTTATTATGACTGGTCCTTTTGTGATCAATTCCTGCACAGCTGAGGTGAAGGTATGGTTAAAAATAAATAACAGTCTAGCTTACAAAACAAACCCACAGCAATGATCTGCTCATCTTGATGGGAGTAGGGATTTGGTATTACTATATTATTAAAAGAGCCCTTTCCCTGCTTCCCCTCCCCCTAATCCAATGCTTTGTGTCTGCATTTACATGCTAATCTGGATCTTTAAAAGGCCAATGTCACCTAAACATAGACTTTAAATGCAGAGGATAAAACAAAAAAGCTCTCTACATACATTGGATTAGCAGAATTGCATTCAAATGCCTGAACTAAGAGAGAAATGTTTTAAACGTGCCTTAAAGGTGTCCTTTATATTTCACATCAGCTGTGGTCCATTATGCAAATGACTAATTTCCCATTGAAAGGTGGTTCATTGGCAAATCAAGCCACAGGTGAGGTCATAAACATAGAAACATAGAATGTGTCGGCAGATAAGAACCATTCGGTCCATCTAGTCTGCCCAAAAACAGGAGACAGAACAGACATGTTTAAAACATGGGGGGGGGGGTTTTCTTCTTAAGCTATGCATTTACAAAAAAAAAATATTAAACACAATATTTAGACGAGTTCCTTTTTTAAAATAAAGCATAGTAAAAGATTATCCCTGTTACAATTGTTGCTATACTTACTGGTTCTGGTGATAAAGCAGGTTATAGCTAAATTTAATACTCTCAAATATTGATTTTGATGTGCTAGACTTTCTCTTGCACTGTTTAGGAGACAGTCTCCTATTAAAGTGCAATCCTTTTTATGAAGTAGACCTCCAAGATTGCACTTTATTTATTTTTGCAATCTTTAATTTGCACTACTTTCATGTATAGCCCCCCCCCCCCCCCCACTACATGTACAACTGGGTCATGCTATACCTCCGCAGTATAATACTCGGTGAAGGAAACACATGTTTTGTGCTGATAGAGAGGACCGCTAAGTACTTACGGATGTGGATTATATATCAAATTATCTGTCTTCTTAATTTTTAAAAGATTTTTTCCACTGTGCTGTAGATGCAGCGTGTGTGTGTGTGAACTGGAATCGGGTATTAGAAAGTAACAGAAGGATAAGCTAAATTTGGCTCTGAAGGTGGCATTTTGCATAAGAAGATGTAAATTGGGCTGGGATGTGTGAATGGGGGAAGGGGGCGAGGTGTCTGGAACACAAAATAGCAGAATGATTTTTGCAAGTCAGCAGGCGTGATGAGGGTCTGTGTCAATCTTGGATTTGTTCCTGGTTGGTCAATGCGGTATCCGTCGTGGTATATTTCTTGTAGGATCTGACCACATCATATGTAACATTAATGAAGAAAAAGAAAAACTAGTTTCCCTAAACGAAAGAGATTATAGATAAAAAAAAAAAAAATGTTCTGTAAATGTCTTATGCGTTGCTTGCAGATCTGTGCACACGAAGAGGGAATAGAAATGTTTTAAAAGTGTCTGTGGAGTCTCCTGTTTATGACCTCACCTGTGGCTAAACATGCAAATGACGCATTTTCCACCGAAAGTCGTCAACAGTCGGTAAAGGTGATGTCGTGAACGGGAGATGTCATAACTATGCTTCGTTGGTAGAGCTGAAACCAGGCCAGTAGCAAAAATTGGCTTGAGGCCAATGTTAAGTCTATGAAGGCAGTGGGGTATTTAAGGAGGGCAACTCTGTTTGCTAGCTCAGATGCTGGCAGGGGAATGTGCCAGATGTATTTATCCAAAACCTGGAGGGCTTCGACACCCATGCTGCAAGGGTAAACACAGCTGGGATCTCTCCTGGCCTGTAATAATTAAACTTCTATCCTACCTATATTCCTGAACTACAATGCCCATGATCCTTGGCAATCCCGTGTGGATGCTGAGTATTCTGGGAGTTGTGGTTTAGAGAGTCTCCAGAGAGCAAGGCCATGGGTTACTCTTGGCACAAAGTGCTCTGGTCAATTAGTCATTGATTATTCATGCCTGTCTGATTCCCTTAACATCTCCACTATTTAATGGGGTTTGTTTGTTCTTTTCCTTCCTGAGGGGGTTTGCAGTGCATCGTCAGACTGGCAGGGTAGTGGATAACCATTTAAAGGCACTGGACCACATAAACATAAATTATACTGTGCATGTACCGGGTAGGGTTGCCACCTTTTCTTCAGAAAAATACCGGCCTTGGTACTGTCTCCATAGACTTAACATTGGCCTGATGCCAATTTTTTTACTGGCCTGCCGGTAAAATACCGGCCAGGTGGCAACCCTAGTACCGGGTAAAAAAAAAAAGTGCAAATGATCTATACATTGTATTAGCAAAATTTCAAGTAAATGTCTAAACTAGGAGAAAAATGGGAGTCTCCTGCTTCACAGGTGATGATGTCATAAACAGGGGACACATTTAAAACGCTCTTCTCCTAATTTAGGCATTTACTGCGATTCTGCTAACGTAATGTATAGATCATGTTTGTTTATTCTTTACATTCCCAGTATGAGCTGTGTTTAGGTGATGCCCCTTCCTGTTACTGGTCCGTACACATTCCAGTGAGTATACGCGGGTGGTCCCAACACTGTGGGGTGCAGCTTACATAGTGCTTCCTTCTTTCTCTTTAAAGTGCAGACGTGTCATCAAAACAATAAAACCAAGGCAATCCCTTGGAATACGTCTCCTGGTGCCTACAAATGTTGACTGCAGCATCACTGCTGATCTAAGATGAAGGAGGGGGAGGGGAGGGGGGGGCGCTCCAATATATCAGGGCTGATGACATGAGTGGTATTAAGGCTGTAGGGGAAACTGTGCTTGTGAAAGAGGCTATGTTAGTTGGAGTCTGTCTTAAGACCACCATCGCCGCTTCTATTTCTTTGGACAAGATGTTAAATGATCCCTGGTCTTTGTGGGATGTACTGGGGTTCCCTGCACCTCCCCAATATTCTCATCCGACTTCTGACTCCGCGTGTTCACGAACTGTGTCTTCTGATGGTCCTTCTCTGTCTAGACGTGCATTCAATCATGGCTGTTACTGTATCAGGCGCTTGTCTTCTAGATTGCAGCTCCCTCTCTTCTCTTCTGCTGTTTTTCTAGACCTTGCCCGGTTTCTGTGGTATGGCGGTGGCAATTTGGAAGAGGCCAAGGTGTGCGTCCCCCCTCTGCCTACGCTTTCTCTCATGCAGCAGGGAGGGTGGCATGAAGTTAGTCTTTTGTGAGGTCTGTTTTTTTTTTTTTTTTTACTCTCTGTAGTTAGTGCAGGTTCTGGAGCTGTGCTCTTGGCGTTTGTCGTGGTCCATTCCCCAATCTGCTGGAAGAGAGGGAGGCGAGGACCAGCTGGGGTGAGTGAAGGCTGTTTAGTTTTCTTTGGATCTCTCTGCGGTGAGGAAGGAGTCCAGCAGGCCTCCCTGGAGCTCTGAGTCGCTGAGATGTTTCTTTTCTCTTTCTGCTCTTGTCCTGGTCCAGGATGGAGAGCGGAGGTACCCAGCTCGAGGGAGTGGGGGAAACTGTAGACCTACAAAACGAATTTAGCGTGAGCCAAAAGACAATAAAGGCTGACTTAAAAAAGTGGTCCAGTCACCACTGAAATAAATGCAATGTTCCTGCACTCTAGTTCCCTTGTAGAATGCTGCCCCAGAATTTTGAATAAAACCCCTCAATGTAGCACTGATTCACAGAGGATACATCAATCAAGATAATGCAACGGCATGTTTTTGAGAACCCATGAACCATTTTCCTTTCTAAATATGCCAATCGTAAACGCCAGTGTGCTCCATCTGGAGGTCTGGGCCACATCTCCCAAAAGAGAAATGGAATTACCAGATGTTATGGGCAAATACTTCTTCTTTTAAATAAACAAGAGGTAAATGGAGAGTCACAGAAATGGCTCCACTGTGTTTCTCTAAATCATGACGGTTGGTACTGTGTTAGCTGTAGAAAAACATGAGACAAACAGTCAAGTCGGTACCTTTTACCTTGAAAGCTAGCGCTCTAAACCTACTCAGCCAATATAGTTATCAGCTTGACTTAACTGGTGATAACACATCTATCAAAGCTTTGTCTCCATATTGGACCTGAAATGGATCATGCTAAATTGAGTGTCTGTCTTTTTGAATAGTAATGTAACTGGGCAGTAGGAACATAATAACCTTATTTGATTTGACAATTCGATCCATATAGTGTGGAGTCATTCTAACACTTCTTTATGAATATTGGGTTGACTCCAGTTTTTGTTCCTGAATTTTGGACCCTCTTACCTGGAGGAGGCTCATTTTGTGGGTTTTCATCGTCCGAGTCTGCAAACACTTCAGCAAGCTCCTGGTCGGACATATCGGTCAGTTCTGTCAGGTCCAAGAGGTCAAAGTGTACTTCCAGAGAGGACACACTGCTAAGGGGCTCTGTATGGAGAAGAAGAGTACTGAAGTAGCTGGAATGAGTGATGTTCTGCCTGTACACTGTGGGTGGCCGTAATGCGGCTCTGAGTTGTTGTTTGTCTAGAACGTATCTATGGTATGCGAGAATGTTCCATGGAGTCCACAGAACGTAGGCCAGATTCCTTGGAACGGAATGCTCAGCTAACCGTGTTAGAATGCGTTATGTTGGAAGTTCTACATGAGGTTATTTCTATAACTTTTTTTGGAAGAACATGCCAACCTTTTTGGCATAACTGGTGCTTTCTAAACGCTGGGAACATCCTGAATATAGCCAACTAGCTAAGACAAAGTAGTTTTAATTCAGGCAAGTTTTACCCAATGGTGGTACTCACGTCTTCTCTCTGTGACCTGCAAGAGTCCTGAGCTGTGTGTTGGGATACCAGACGATGACACCTCCACTGACACCGCTTGCTGCGGCTCCTCCACAGTTACCTCCGCAGAGGCAACTGGATGGGAGCTGCCACCGCTCCCTGCTTCTCTGCTCTGCTCTAAACAAAGAGAGAGATCCACCATAAGTGTGGCCAGGCTATCGTCTATAGTGT
The DNA here is from genome assembly GCA_036172795.1 of Pelodytes ibericus. Classification (NCBI taxonomy): domain Eukaryota; kingdom Metazoa; phylum Chordata; class Amphibia; order Anura; family Pelodytidae; genus Pelodytes; species Pelodytes ibericus. The sequence continues at coordinate 195,873,912 of CM069862.1, forward strand.
ACAAGCTGCAAATGATAATTAGGCCAATATTCAGTTTTGGAGTTGGCGGGACAGAGCCTCAAACTCAGGACTGTCCCGTGTAAAGCAGGACAGTTGGGAGGCATGTGTTTGACGTCGTCTGAGCTATTCATATGCAAATGAACTACTTTCAATGGATGATGGCAAATAAAGGAGCCACCACTAGAGTTGCTACTTTATCCCCCCCCCCCCCCCCCCCCCCAAAAAAAATAATACCTGCCATGCTATATCCTCCATAGACTTTTATCATTGGCCTCAAGCTAATACTTTTCCAGGCTGCTGGTAAAATACCAGCTGGGTGGGAACCCTATACATCACAGACACATTTAAAACAGATTTTTAATTCAATGTATTTTATTCTCTGTTCTCAGTTTTCAGGTGACTGTATCCCTTTTAATTCTGCTTGGTATCTCTGCAATTTGGCATATTGTTTTATATTTATTCACCTGTCACTTTTTCTCTCCACTGTAAAAATCTCTAATAAATGAGGATATAAACCTTTTTTCTCATCCTGCTCCAGGCCTAGCTCCCTGCCGTCTGTGTAATGTACTATCCTACATCTTCTGGTACCCGAGCTCCCTATTAATGGCCTCTGCCTGGATGTACTGCTGCATTTTCTGCAAATCTTCCTCCAGATGTTCTCTCCTCTCTTCAGTACTTAGTGGCAATATCCCTGGGGTCTGTTAAATGATGTAATAGCTCGTAATATCACCTCTGTGTTCATGACACTCAGCCTGACCGTTTGTTTAGACCAAAGTAAGGAAATATCTGTGCAACTGGGTATCTCTTTCAATGCATTTCTATCACACCAGCAATACTCTGTTTATTGTGGTGTTGGAGCGTAGCTGTGATCGGTTTCAGGTTTAACAGGCCCTAATAAATAGATCAATGTTTTCTTTTCTTAATTTGTGTTAAGTTATACAAATATCAGGTTTGCACCTTTTTACTGGTGCTCCCGCTTAGTTTTCCAGCGAGTGTCTGGGAATTGGGAGGGAAGAGCAACAAGCAAAGGGTCTCAAATGATACCTGGGTCATAAAGGAGCCTACCCAGACCTCTCTCCCACTGACCAGGCATACAGCCGTACATTTGGAATCATACAAATACAGACAGTGGGTCGAGTTAACAGAAAAGCAGGATTACACTTATTGTTTAGTATCATTGGTAGTTTGGTGTGTAAATGGACTGTTTTCAGTGGGAAATGTATAATTTGCATAGTAAGCCACGAGGTGATGTCATAAATCACCAATCATGTTCAAAAGCCTTATTTTCTTGCACATAGAAAAGGCCTAGACCTACATATTTGTAGACCTTCAGGAGCCGAACAGATTAATTCAGGAGCCAGAATCATTTTATCTTTTAGTAGCCATGAAATGTTAGGAACCATAGATTCTGGGATTTGTAAACCGTATATTACCAGATGCTCCCTCTACAAATGCTAGTATGTCTGTGTACTGATTTGCAAGTCTCACTCATGTGGCTGTAGCATCACTTGTGCACTGCATGGCTGGAAAGTGTTGGTCTGGGGGGAAAGGGGCAAAAACTATTTAGCCTGCCTTGGTGCCACTTCATCAGCCAACCTGATATCATCAGCGACTGACTGGCGGACCAGATAGAAAGATCGAAAGCGTTACCAACTGGGGCATTTAAAAGTGAAAAGTGAGTGGTGCAGCCCCAGCACATTTAGAGTAATAAGAGAGCAGCAATTGCCCTCCTGCCCCTCTTTCTAGACCACCTTAGAGTGTAAGCTCTATGGGTCAAGGCCTGCCAGTTCATTGCTGCATATAATGCTCTAAACCAAGCCCTGAGATAATCACTCTAACCTTGTCTGTCCCTGGCAGATGTGGCACTGGTACCCAGTGTGATGCACATCCTCATCCCTGCTCCCTTGGGTGGGACGTGCGTCTCTGGAGAATAGTCCAGGTGACACGCCGTGTGTCGCCCTGGGGACCCTGTGCGGTTGCCCCTGGCACCACCAAACTCTGCCTCCTTCTGTGCATTAATTAGGCATCTGCTGTCTCTCTGAGCCCCAGGGAGGTGGGGTAGGAGGGGACCGGGGTAGGATGTAAAAAGCAAGCCTGCATCTTGACATGTAAAGCCCTGTCTATATGTGGAATATTGCTCTTTATGTATGGGGATCCCTGTCTGATATGCAAGTGGAGATTATATAACAACAACTGGAGAAATGTGATAATTTGACACAAGGCTCTCATCCTCTTCCACCCCCCCCCCCCCCCCCATTCACACCTCCTCCCTTTGCTCAGCTGATGTTAACAGCCTGTGCTCCAGGGATTAATGGAATAGCTTACAGAGCTTTATGAACTTACACTAAGCGCTTGGGGACGATCCTGTCTGGCTGTCACATCCACAGCCTCTGACTGTTGCCATCGCCCATCACTGTCAAATTTTACAAAGACTTCTCTATGGTAATTATCCAGCGACAGGCTCCAGCCAAAAAGACCTTCTCATTCTGTAGATAAGTTGGTGCTATACACAGAAAAGCAGTCCTTTTGTTTTATTTCTTTGTTGATTTAAGTACCTTTTCAAGATCTGGTGACCTAACGAGACTCCAATCTCAAAGGTCTTCTTATTTTACTTCTCCTTGTGAAGGGGGTGTTCACCGGAGGAGTATGGATAGTTACTAGCCTACCATTTGAACCACTGACTACATGGTGTAAATTTGTATTTCTTAAACATTCTACTCCATGAACCACTTTGGGACATCGAACACTTATGGTCATCTCCCAACTCTGAAACTCTTACAAATCTAGTGAAAACTCCAATGAAATTGCACTTGCACTTTTTTTTCCCTTTTGTTAGCAATACCTTCTTGCAGTTGAGGCACCACCATAAAGGTTCTGACCGAGTCCACGGTGCCAGTGGTGACCTATTGTGTCTCGTACAACCGTAAGTGTCTTGTGTGTCCATCTGTAGGAAACCTATATAAAGATAATTCTATGCCGTCGACTTTTATTGGTCAATCTGAGGTTTTAATTCAAATTAAAGCAGTTGGGATGTGTATCTCCCCCCCCCCCCCCCCCCCCCCCTATATAATGATGCTTTATATAGAGTAAAGGCTACTTTTACAATGCACGCCTAGTCCTTTTTGGCAAGGATAGGGTTACAATCTGTGTAATGCGCACCACTTGCCTGCAAAGTGAGCTGTGGCTTTGTACCTATTCCCCATCCTGGTATTTTCCACACAACTTCTATTTCCCATCTTTAAAAGTGGGGGTAGGGTCCATGGAAGGACAGGTCATTAGACTTACCTGGGATTACAGGCCCTTGATGTTGCTCCATCCAGACAGACAGACAGATGCTGCACCCTCCTTCAGCTGATCAGGAAGAGCACAAGCAGAGGGCACCATCAGACACAGCCTCCTCCCTGCGGCAGGATGGGTAATCGGCGACAGAGGCACACATCCCCAGCCGGAGAGCTCCAGTGATAAGTGAGAGGGAGAGGAGTGAGAGGCTGCAAGGGGAGGGATGAGGAGATGTGTCTCAGTGTCAGATCTGTGTGTATGTGTAGGAGATACTGGCAGGCAGCCCAGTTTGGTGGGTTGGGAGGGGTTACAGCAACTCCACTAAAAGCTGGATGCTGCATCTCATTGCAGAGCATTTTCTGTACATGATGTTGGGATACTCCCCCCCCCCCCCCCCCCCCCGTGCTTCTCTGCCTGAAACCTTGTGTCCAACAAGTACCCCAATATCCACGTTTCCTACCGGTTCTGAAGTACCTAGCGTACCCCCATAAAACACGTGCTACAGATCGAGTGTACGATATCCCCAATAGATCTGCAGCCGGATCCTACGATAGGGCTGCCACACGGCTGGTATTTTACCGGCAGGCTTGTAATAAGTTGGCTCGAGGCCAATGTTTGGTCTATGGTGGCAACAGCATGGCCGGTAGGACAACCCTGTCTTACGACGAGCCCTATGATGTAAGCGTCCTGTTTTTAAGTGGTGCCAATGTCTTACCCAGTGACTCCCCTAACCCAGGCTCTCACTTCCCCAAGAACCGGAAGTGCATATTTATTACCTTGATTTGCATCAATACCATATCATTGGAACTCTATATTTCTGTAATTAGTAACCAGATTTTGAAAGAAACCAGAAAAACAAAAACTATACACGAAGCTTAACAAAATCTAGGATTATCTGTATCCAAATTCCCAGATTACCTTCTACCACTGACTCCTGACCTTTTTATTGACAATCCTTTTTGGAATGTTGGGAGAGCGTGAAGACGCTCCAATCTAGACTGTACTACCTGATTGGCTACCACGCACTGCCTCGACATTCTAAAAGGGATGGTCTGTAAAAGGGGAGGGACCTGGATATTTTTTGTAAATTTAATTGCTGAAGGAAAGTACTCTGCGGGCCTTGACACAGATCTGTGACCCTGTATTTCATTTTAAATTGGGAGCAGTGGCAAATTTTAAAAATGTAAAAATATATTGGCACTGTTCTGTTGACTTTTTAAACACTATTTCTATCATGTTTTTGTTAAAACTAGGGAAACTAAACACTAGGACACTTTCTCCTGTGGATGCTTGTGGGTGTGATCTGCGGTGTTTCTGCACCCCAATAATTTTATTTCTGAGACGGATACCCCTTCTCCCACTGAATGAGTATTACAGTGCATGGCAGAACAAGACCACCCTAGTGCAGAAAGAAAGTTCTTTGTGCACTACATCTGGTTCACCCGCAACTGTTCTGCACTTGATTAGAGTGTCAGCTCAGCAGTTCACGTTCCGACACTACAGTCTGCTGAGTTTGAACACTCCTTGTCTGTGTCATACCCTGTGTGGTACGTTGTTGGTCCAGGGATTGCTAGCTAGCTGACAGTTGGGGCAGATGTTTGGGGGGGTTTTCCCCAAGAAAGGAAGAATCATTTCCAGTTCTTTAGTGAACGAGAGACTCTGTGGTTTCTGAATCCAGCTGAATTAGGAGTCTGCTCACACAGTGTCACATGATCTGACTGCACAAGGAGATGTGTGAGCTGGCAATTAATCACAACACCTGATTTTTATTTCTTGCCAGGCTTCTAGTGCTGATTAACACCGAGGCCTATAGTGCTGGGAATTAGTATGTTTAGCACATTGTGTCTGTAACACTAGCTCAGCAGTATTTGTGAGCAAAAAGGAGAGATCAATTCCAGACTGTCAAAAAGGCAAACTCCACGCCCGACTGAATGAGTCCTTGGATGCCAGGGTCTGTCTTAATGGATGCAGGAATATATTTAGCCACAATATCCTGGGGGGTCTTCTGGATAAGGCCTTGGTTGTTGACACTGCAAATATTTACAGGGTATGATTTCAAACAATGGCTCACACTGGATCAGCTTGGTACTTATTACACTGTGCACTATAGGGCTAAATGGTTAAAGGAGAATACAGCACCATGAGGTGCCCTACCATCCAAGTGTGCCTAATTAGAAGTGACAGTGCTTATTGTGGACCCAAATCCCTCTGCCCCGTATTTATTCATGGTGTTCCTCTCTTTCTAGGAGTTCAAAATGTTTTTTGTGTGGGTCTATCAACATTCCACAGCAATGGAGCTCACCGTAACATGCCATGCATCTGCATTCCACAGCAATGGAACTCACCGTAACATGCCATGCATCTGCATTCCACAGCAATGGAACTCACCGTAACGTGCAGTGCATCTGCATTCCAGAGCAATGGAGCTCACCGTAACGTGCAGTGCATCTGCATTCCACAGCAATGGAGCTCACGGTAACGTGCAGTGCATCTGCATTCCACAGCAATGGAGCTCACCGTAACGTGCAGTGCATCTGCATTTCACAGCAATGGAACTCACCGTAACGTGCAGTGCATCTGCATTCCACAGCAATGGAACTCGCCGTAATGTGCCGTGCATCAGAGTTCCACGGCAATGGAACTCGCCGTAATGTGCCGTGCATCAGAGTTCCACGGCAATGGAACTTGCCGTAATGTGCCGTGCATCAGAGTTCCACGGCAATGGAACTCGCCGTAATGTGCCGTGCATCAGAGATCCACGGCAATGGAACTCACCGTAATGTGCCTGTAAAGTGAAATTTAATCTCCCTTTCTTCAATGCAAATGATCCCTCTCTAGCCACTTCATATTTTCTTGAGTTTAAATGCCATCCAAACAGAAAGGCTGGTGTAGAAGTACCTTTTTAAATGAAATCCATAAATCTATTTTCTAGCTGCTTATTTAGCCCCAGTCCTATTGTGGTTTCCCAGGGTGTGCTGCGGCTTAGTGGCAGCATTATCCCTGTCAATAGCCAATCACATTAATAGCTATGTGATATCCCTGGGAATTTCTTTTCTAGTACTTGGCCCATATCATATCCACACATTGTCTGACATTTAATCAACCTCCCTAAAGTCCTCTTAACGCTCTGTCCTTACTTGACTTCACCCTTTTCCATTTCATCATCTGAAACCATAGAGTTGTCCACCTGGGCTTTTCCCTTGTTGATTTGCAGAAGCCAGTAATCCTTTGGCTTTTAACGTGATCTGTAACTGAGAATTGCAACTCTCATCATGCTCGGTGGATGCGCTGTCATGATCAAAGTTGCAGGGAACAGTTACACATTATCCCAGAAAGCAGGCAGTAGTCACAATGGAGAACAAGCGATTGAATCAAATAACCTCAAAGTAGAAGCATGAATGCCGGCACTGGAGTAGATGGAGAAGCATGACCCTGCTGCCAAATCTAAAGTATGGTGTTTTGGCCAAAGAGACTCAGACCAAGGGTGATGTGGGGACCATAGATTATTTAGGTGAAATGTTATTTGTCACCTTAAATAAAGAGAAGAGCAGTGTCAAGACGACCTATAAGAACCTCAAAGAACAGGAGTTTAACCCTCAAGAAAAGGCTTGAAGTACCAAGGAAGTTTTGAGGCTAGTTATCCAAGTATAACTTGAGTTTATTGCACGAAAATTTCAGTCACTATGGGACCCTTCTACTGACTCTCTGAAGATCTGTCCTACAAAGGACGTGGGATGATCCATTAAGACTTTCGTGAAAAGAAATTTCACCTACTGCAGTGGAAAGTGTTTTCCTATCTACAGGTACGAACAGTAAAGACCTGGAACTGCCCGCCTTGTGATATGGTGCTAGAAAATGCAATCCATGACTTTTGTAGAAAGACGATCCGAGTGTATTTTAACCTCTTAACTACGTTATATTTATATATACCTCTATATTTAATACATCAGAATTTTAACATGCATTTTTGAAAATCGTCCTTTTTACATTTATGACTTCCAGGACCGCCTTTGTTTTCTTAAGGGGTTAAACAAAGCTAGAGCTGCACATATTTAGATAGTCCTTCTTTTTGTTGATCCAGGTCGAAATACAATTGCCACTTTAGAGTTAAAAATGAGTCATTCCCCGACCTTCCACCTCTTGAAGAAAAATTGGAAACCTCAACACTTTGGAGCAACGGTGTGAAAGAATGATTTGGTTACATTATTCATTTAATAGTGTCCGTCCTCTAGCCTTGGCATCGTATAGCATTTCAGGAAAAAGCTGGATGAACATGCTCTAGAGGAAGCAGGTCTGCAAATTTTAGTGAAGTGGGTTGAGTTTGTTGGGTAAAGGGATAATGGTAACGGAATAGCTCCACCATGGTAAAAAGGTGGGATACTGATCGGCAGCTGCGTCCCAGACCCTGTAAGACTCCAGGAAGCCAGTAGATTCTATTATGTATCTAGTCTAATGAAAATCGAATCCCAGCTTATGCTAAAAAAGTCCAAGAACAGGAACTGGTTAAAAATAGAGTCTTCCCCACTACATCAGTGACATTAGAAGATCAGCTGTCTCATAGCACATTCTCCTTTTCATTTCTATATCTAAAAAAAAAAAAACCCATAAAATCCAGCCAGCTCAAGATTCTCGGATTCGATTTCTTAAACCTCTGCTCAACGGAGACGCAAAGCGGATAAACGATGGCGGTGTATAAAAATAATGTCACTTTGAAAACGATTCAGAAGTGGCAGATGTTTCATGCACTTTAATTACTGTGAAACTCCTAATTTGCCGTTCTTTGCAGTAAACAGAATAATTATGGTCTGGACTGGAACTAGAGAGAAATATTTTTCAACATATATGTGTGGGTGGGTGGGTGGGTGGGCGGTTGTGTGTGGTTTAAACGTGCAAGACTTTTTCTAGATGTGGGGACAAATCTGGTAATCTGTATGCAACAGGAAGGCGGCGGGGGAACGGAATGGGTCTGTTCATTGTGAACCTATCCGCAGCGGACATGTCAGCGCATCTGATTCATCATGGCGCCCTGAACTTAGGGTTCATGTTAGGGTTCACTTTAGGGTTAGTATTGGTTTAGTGGTTACTTTTAAGGTTAGTATTGGGTTAGGGGCTTCTTTTAGGGTTAGTATTGGGGTTAGGGGTTACTTCTAGGTTTAGTATTGGGTTAGGGGTTACTTCTAGGTTTAGTATTGGGTTAGGGGTTACTTCTAGGTTTAGTATTGGGTTAGGGGTTACTTCTAGGTTTAGTATTGGGTTAGGGGTTACTTCTAGGGTTAGGGGTTACTTCTAGGTTTAGTATTGGGTTAGGGGTTACTTCTAGGTTTAGTATTGGGTTAGGGGTTACTTCTAGGTTTAGTATTGGGTTAAGGGTTACTTCTAGGTTTAGTATTGGGTTAGGGGTTACTTCTAGGGTTAATATTGGGTTAGGGGTTACTTCTAGGTTAGTATTGGGTTAGGGATTACTTCTAGGGTTAGTATTGGGTTAAGGGTTACTTCTAGGTTTAGTATTGGGTTAGGGGCTTCTTTTAGGGTTAGTATTGGGGTTAGGGGTTACTTCTAGGGTTAGTATTGGGTTAGGGGTTACTTCTAGGTTTAGTATTGGGGTTAAGGGTTACTTCTGGGTTTAGTATTGGGTTAGGGGTTACTTCTAGGTTTAGTATGGGGTTAGGGGTTACTTCTAGGGTTAGTATTGGGTTAGGGGTTACTTCTAGGGTTAATATTGGGTTAGGGGTTACTTCTAGGTTAGTATTGGGTTAGGGATTACTTCTAGGGTTAGTATTGGGTTAAGGGTTACTTCTAGGTTTAGTATTGGGTTAGGGGCTTCTTCTAGGTTTAGTATTGGGGTTAAGGGTTACTTCTGGGTTTAGTATTGGGTTAGGGGTTACTTCTAGGTTTAGTATGGGGTTAGGGGTTACTTCTAGGGTTAGTATTGGGTTAGGGGTTACTTCTGGGTTTAGTATTGGGTTAGGGGTTACTTCTAGGTTTAGTATTGGGGTTAGGGGTTACTTCTGGGTTTAGTGTTGGGTTAGGGGTTATTTCTAGGGTTAGTATTGGGTTAGGGGTTACTTCTAGGTTTAGTATTGGGTTAGGGGTTACTTTTAGGTTTAGTATTGGGTTAGGGGTTACTTCTAGGGTTAGTATTGGGTTAGGGGTTACTTCTAGGGTTAGTATTGGGTTAAGGGTTACTTCTAGGTTTAGTATTGGGTTAGGGATTACTTCTAGGGTTAGTATTGGGCTAGTGGTTACTTCTAGGTTTAGTATTGGGTTAGGGGTTACTTCTAGGGTTAGTATTGGGGTTAGGGGTTACTTCTAGGGTTAGTATTGGGTTAGGGGTTACTTCTAGGTTTAGTATTGGGGTTAGGGGTTACTTCTAGGGTTAGTATTGGGGTTAGGGGTTACTTCTAGGGTTAGTATTGGGGTTAGGGGTTACTTCTGGGTTTAGTATTGGGGTTAGGGGTTACTTCTGGGTTTAGTATTGGGTTAGGGGTTACTTCTAGGGTTAGTATTGGATTAGGGGTTACTTATAGGTTAGTATTGGGTTAGGGGTTACTTCTAGGGTTAGTATTGGGTTAGGGGTTACTTCTGGGTTTAGTATTGGGGTTAGGGGTTACTTCTAGGTTTAGTATTGGCATTAGGGGTTACTTCTAGGTTTAGTATTGGGTTAGGGGTTACTTCTAGGGTTAGTATTGGGTTAGGGGTTACTTATAGGTTTAGTATTGGGTTTAGGGGTTACTTCTAGGGTTAGTATTGGGTTAGGGGTTACTTCTAGGGTTAGTATTGGGTTAGGGGTTACTTCTAGGGTTAGTATTGGGTTAGGGGTTACTTCTAGGGATAGTATTGGGTTAGGGGTTACTTCTAGGGTTAGTATTGGGTTAGGGGTTACTTCTAGGGTTAGTATTGGGTTAGGGACTTCTTTTAGGTTTAGTATTGGGGTTAGCGGCTTATTTTAGGGTTAGTATTGGGGTTGGGAGCTACTTTTAGGGTTAGTGCTAGGGTTCGTATTTGTGTCATGAATCGTGATGACAGTTTAGCAAGGAAATGGCCGCAATGAAACTACATCGATGAAAGCACAGCGAAGAACAGACCTTGACCCTGGGGGAAAGGGTTAAAGGAACTTTAACATTGTTTGCTTATCCTGGTTATGCAAAGAATATAAAGTATAATTATATGTCGTGTTAGCAGAACTGAAAGAAAATGTGTTGGTTACGGGGAAATTGTGTTCGAAGGGTGTTTATTCATGAACGAGATCATTGCAGGGAATTTCAAACTACAGGCCAAAGTTGCAGAGTTGGAAATATTTTAGCTGAATGGGAGAATTTTATTCCAAGTCTTCTCAATTCCCTGCAACTCTTTCATGAATACAGCCCAAAATGTGTCTGTGGTGTCTCTAGTCAATGACATCATCGCCTTGTGACTGTATATGCAAATTACACCCTGCCAAAGAGCATTTGCATGTCAAGCCACAAATATATATATATAAAGTGTAAGTGCTCTGTCTGATATTTTAGCATTCATTACAGACAACAAGAAAAACATTCAAGGAGACTGTCAATACCAGGGAAGCTGGTACAGATCACAATGAAACCGTACCTGTTTATTCATATTGACGCGCCTGGTGTCCAGTTATTGTGACTTTCCTCTAATACACGTTCAGCCATTTTGAGGTTCACGTGCAACAGAAGTTGGAGTCATAGGTTCTATGATGATGCTAAAAAATAAAAAGGAAAGGCAGTATGATTTTTTTTTTTTACATCATAGATCTACTTTATTTAAATATTCCGAGGGAATACGAGGTGTGCGCTGACGTCTCTCTCAAAGATGCAGTCATTTCTGGGGCAACATTCTAAAAGTGATGTAATCAGCCGGAACATTCCACTGGTTCCCATGGTAACTGGACCACTGTTATAACTTCGCCCTACAATTGACCTACAATACACATAAACCTTCAATGTTCATTTTATTCTAATGCAAATGTTAATACTTTCCCTTTGGTGCGCTATCTGCAGTAACTTACACAGTAAAGGAGGAGAGTATATTTAAAAGAAGAAAAACTACCACAACTAGAGGACATAGTCTTAAATTAGAGGGGCAACGATTTAAAAGTAATATCAGGAAGTATTACTTTACTGAGAGGGTAGTGGATGTATGGAATAGCCTTCCAGCAGAAGTGGTAGAGGTAAACACAGTCAAGGATTTTAAGCATGCATGGGATAGGCACAAGGCTATCCTAGATATAAGATAGGGAACTGGGGAATAATAAAATAATAATAAAAGTAATAAATAATAAAAGTATTTAGAAAATTGGGCAGACTAGATAGGCCGAATGGTTCTTATCTGCCGACACATTCTATGTCTTCAGCCAGGATATTCCAGAGAAGGGTCTACTCAATAAAGAGAAGTGAATTGAGATGGGAATTTCAAATGTTAGGCCAATGTAGCAGAGTTGGAAAAATTCTCCAGTGCAGTCATTGCAATGGCTTTTGAGCCCCATTTTTATGCAATAAACCAGATTAACGATCTCAAAGTGCCATTTCGCCTGATATTACGGCCTGTTTCCCATTTTTATTCCGCCCTCCCTTCCTTTTAGTTTCCTCTTCTCCTTGTTTTTTTGTTTCTTTCCCTTCAGTTGCTCCATCTCTGTGTCTCCATCTCTGATAATAATAATGCAGTCAGATGCCAAGCCGTGGCATATGCTCCATATGTGCTAGATGTGCGCCGCACACCTAGCATGGAGCCCCCGCGCTGTGTATTTCTGGGGGTTTGCGTGCTCCGAGCAGAGAGCACACAAACCCCAGAAATACATCCGAAAGACAACACTGCGTTGAATTTGACAACTGAGTCCCTCACTCTGTTGCCAATTCAACAAGCACGAAAAGTATACGAATTTTCATATACTTTTCGTGCTTGTTGAATTGGCAACAGAATGAGTGACTCTGTTGCCGAATTCAGCGCAGCGTCGTCTTTCGGATGTAACGACGTCTCTGGTGTATTTCCAGGGGTTTTCGTGCTGAGGACAGCCAGCACACACACCCCCGGAAATACACCAGAGACGTCGTGCCGCCCAGTGTCGGCTGGCAGCACGCTTGTCACTCAGGGGCACCATACGCCCATGATGCCAAGTGCCATCTCTGAGTGCTGGAAGTGTCACCATTACTGCTATAGTGCCTCCCCGTGACATACTGTTACTATAGTGCCTCCCCATGACATACTGTTACTATAGTGCCTCCCCATGACATACTGTTACTATAGTGCCTCCCCGTGACATACTGTTACTATAGTGCCTCCCCGTGACATACTGTTACTATAGTGCCTCCCCATGACATACTGTTACTATAGTGCCTCCCCATGACATACTGTTACTATAGTGCCTCCCCATGACATACTGTTACTATAGTGCCTCCCCATGACATACTGTTACTATAGTGCCTCCCCATGACATACTTTTACTATAGTGCCTCCCCATGACATACTGTTACTATAGTGCCTCCCCATGACATACTGTTACTATAGTGCCTCCCCATGACATACTGTTACTATAGTGCCTCCCCATGACATACTGTTACTATAGTGCCTCCCCATGACATACTGTTACTATAGTGCCTCCCCATGACATACTGTTACTATAGTGCCTCCCCATGACATACTGTTACTATAGTGCCTCCCCATGACATACTGTTACTATAGTGCCTCCCCATGACATACTTTTACTATAGTGCCTCCCCATGACATACTGTTACTATAGTGCCTCCCCATGACATACTGTTACTATAGTGCCTCCCCATGACATACTGTTACTATAGTGCCTCCCCATGATATACTGTTACTATAGTGCCTCCCCATGACATACTGTTACTATAGTGCCTCCCCATGACATACTTTTACTATAGTGCCTCCCCATGACATACTGTTACTATAGTGCCTCCCCATGACATACTTTTACTATAGTGCCTCCCCATGACATACTGTTACTATAGTGCCTCCCCATGACATACTGTTACTATAGTGCCTCCCCATGACATACTTTTACTATAGTGCCTCCCCATGACATACTGTTACTATAGTGCCTCCCCATGACATACTGTTACTATAGTGCCTCCCCATGACATACTGTTACTATAGTGCCTCCCCATGACATACTGTTACTATAGTGCCTCCCCATGACATACTGTTACTATAGTGCCTCCCCATGACATACTTTTACTATAGTGCCTCCCCATGATATACTGTTACTATAGTGCCTCCCCATGACATACTTTTACTATAGTGCCTCCCCATGACATACTGTTACTATAGTGCCTCCCCATGATATACTGTTACTATAGTGCCTCCTCATGACATACTGTTACTATAGTGCCTCCCCATGACATACTGTTACTATAGTGCCTCTCCATGACATACTGTTACTATAGTGCCTCCCCCATGACATACTGTTACTATAGTGCCTCCCCATGACATACTGTTACTATAGTGCCTCCCCATGACATACTGTTACTATAGTGCCTCCCCATGATATACTGTTACTATAGTGCCTCCCCATGACATACTGTTACTATAGTGCCTCCCCATGACATACTGTTACTATAGTGCCTCCCCATGATATACTGTTACTATAGTGCCTCCCCATGACATACTGTTACTATAGTGCCTCCCCGTGACATACTGTTACTATAGTGCCTCCCCGTGACATACTGTTACTATAGTGCCTCCCCGTGACATACTGTTACTATAGTGCCTCCCCGTGACATACTGTTACTATAGTGCCTCCCCGTGACATACTGTTACTATAGTGCCTCCCCGTGACATACTGTTACTATAGTGCCTCCCCGTGACATACTGTTACTATAGTGCCTCCCCGTGACATACTGTTACTATAGTGCCTCCCCGTGACATACTGTTACTATAGTGCCTCCCCCATGATATACTGTTACTATAGTGCCTCCTCATGACATACTGTTACTATAGTGCCTCCCCATGACATACTGTTACTATAGTGCCTCCCCATGACATACTGTTACTATAGTGCCTCCCCATGACATACTGTTACTATAGTGCCTCCCCATGACATACTGTTACTATAGTGCCTCCCCATGACATACTGTTACTATAGTGC